>JAHWFP010031763.1:16831-89959 GCA_023313725.1 Lithobius niger
CTCGCCACCACGAGCCCAACTACCCCCAGACCATCGGTGAGGACTGCTACCACAACGCCGGTGAGGACTACCGCCGCTAATTCTACGACTCGTTCTTTCCTTACAACATCTCCCGAAAGCCCTCTCCCAACAACGTCAACAATACCAACAACGAGCCCTGCCATGCAACATTCTTCCTCCATGCTTCCGTCAACTCCTCCCTCCACATCACCGCCGCTTTCATCCACAACGTCTTTACCACCTCCCCTCTCACCTACAGGTAGAAAAACAATAAATATTTTTTAACTCACATCTCAATATTGAAAATAACATGTATGCTCAAAGGAAGGTCTAATATGTTTCTTATAGGAATAGAAGAAAGCGATTACTACGACAAAAGCGAGTGGGAAGGCTAGGAAAAGATTGAAACATTGTGAAATACTGTTGCAGGAAAAAGGTTCTAGAAAATGAATCCAGAGGCTCAGGAATAAAAAAGATGTTAAAGAAAAGATAATAAAGAAAGGAAAGGGTAAAAAAAACAGACCTTTTTAAAAGAAAAAACCCCATGAAAAAAAAAACACAAAACCAACTATGTGTTGATAAAAGAAAAGGAGAGAGGAAAGAGACGGGGTGATAGAGAAAGGAATGGCAATTGTGTGTGGGAAAGGATGGCCTCGACAGCCTTGACGCTACATATTGCCGGCAATGGAACAGAGCAGATACGATGCGCTGGCGCTCGTTTGCTGTTTAGTCTGTAGAACAACAACTTCTTTTTAGTAGCTCAAAAGTACGAAATGTAATTTTGTTTGTTCATGAAGCATTTCGTAACAACGGGTTTGTAATATTTGGTTTGTGACATAGTAAGAATGTGGTTGCTTCTTCACACGATTTTATGAGGGTCTGTTATGGCAACATTCTGTCTTTCGTCCAAATTGCGGATCATTCTGGATAGCAATTTAAAGTCTAATATCTGCCCGTTTCGGAAGCTGAGCGTACACTCGCGGATTTTAATGACTTGTTTCGTCCCTTCTTCGGTATGAATGAGATAGGCGTAATTTTTTGCTCCATTACTGCAGAAATCCTTAATGTAAGCTTCGGGACCAAATGCTGCTAGGTCGTTAGTTACGCTGACTTAGTCTCAAGTCGCTCTGCAGTGGTGGTAAGGCCCTAACATGACGTAGCTGACGTCCGGGTTCGTACGGTCTTAAAATCTTGAGTAAACGTAGACGTCCATAGCATGTAATGAATGCAGAATCACTACACTCACTGACGAATTGCCTTCGCTCAAATTCGTGTTCGGCCTGACTCGAACCAGCGCTAAATACGCCTCGAAATCCACGTCAGCAATGCGTGCTGTCGCATTTAACTCAAATTTGAAAAACTCGCCCGGTTCTGCAAAATATTTTGTCGATATTTGGTCTTCCCTTCACGTGAATTTCCTCGAGATGCTGTTAAGACCCGCCTTAGCGATGAGCCTGCCACCAGGATTAACCCTAATACGGTTGGGGTTCAAGACAATCTTCTCATTTTGGTACGCACGTTCGATATAAGCTTTTTTATCAGTTTCGCTGATGCAGTCTTTAGCATATCCTTCGCATTCGAGCTTTTGGGTGTAGAATGTCTGGATGTAGTTCGTAAATAGCCCGCCAGCATTGTGTTCAAAATCGTACTGTTCGCTGTGTGGAAAATGGTACACGCACAACAGTCGGACAATGCGATAACCATCTCTCGCAGCCTGCTACAACTCGGGGCTGACAAAGGTGCCTTCGAACGCTCTCTGCTTATCGCTGTGTTTACATACATGGTCTGGGGGAGGGGGGGGGTCGTCCAGACAACTTCTACACAAGCAAGAGAAGAGTTTCTTGTTGTATTTGAGAGGGAGAGACAGAATAAAGAGTCCTCGTGGAGCCAAAACAGTGGTGTGAATGAGACCGAAATATTCGTCAATATCGGTACTATCTCCAAACTCTGTAATTATCTGATACAGTCCCATAGGGAACCTCTCGCACAACGTACAAGCAGGATACAAGCTGGTAATGTCTTGCGCAACAATCCGTTCGTCCGGCTGGACGAACCGTAAGTGTTTAAATGTGCAGACACGACCGCCGCAGTAAGTATCACGAGGCTGTAGAACAGGGGCTAGTGTGGGGAAAGACTTCACAAAAGCATCTAATTCGGGATTTTTTTCATATGGGCATGCAGCTCGCATGACCACTTGCAAACGTATTTCACGTGGAATATTTCCTCCAGAGCTTTCCGCCGAATGATACATTTTTCATACGCGTCTTGAGCGCACAACTAACTAAATAGGAGTTTCTGCAAACGGTTGGCACACATGTGACGCACCCTCCTGTTAGACACCCGTGAAATTCGAATACGGTGTTGTCAACCATGCTGCAACCATCCACCGACCATTTTCCATTTCCGAGTTTTACTTCTCCTCCATTTGCAGCATGCCGAATGAAAATACCACGTTTCGTAGCTTCCCAAGTGAGCCATGTAATGCCTTCTCTCGAATACTGTCTGGCAGGGTGATGGCCGTGCGAACCAATGCATGCGATGGTATTTTTTCTAAGGTACAACGTTCTGAAAAACGTCATAGCCAGTTGAGGAAGAGATATACAACTATGAAAAGGCTCCATGAGAGGACATATCTCACGAATCAACTCCCTGAATTTAACGCAACAAGCCATCAAAATGACGTCGTTGCTACAATAAGTGATCAATTCGTTCTTGAAATCAAACACGGCGCCGTTGGCTTTCTGTTGAGCGTGCCATTTTATCAATTCCTCTCTAGCAACGGGAGTTAGGCTATCTGGATCGTAGAAATGCAAGTCGGGAAGAGGTCCTACGTAATTATAATTATCAGCCGAGCTGTAATGGTGTGAAAAAATTCCTTTTGTACTGAGGCATCCAAACCCAAACTGGCTGGCAATTTAGCTAGGCTTAGTGGCATGAATTTATAAGAGTCGATAAAACAAAGTTTTTCCACCGTGGCTGTGAGAATTTTATTTCCATTGTAAATAATCGAGGATGGTTTAATGCCTCGATCTAGCGCCCAACGAACTATTAGAACTAGGTCGAAACTCGAAGCAGCGTGAGCGACATTTGCCGTGAGTTGTACATAACCACTCGCAAAATTCGTCCATGGTAGCCAGCCCACTGTCGAAAACTACGACTTTCTCGCCACACAACTCGCAACTGTCGGAGTAAAAACACTCTTCACACGCTACATTAGCGACCGCGAGATTCACCTCGTGTAAAAAATACTCCTTTCATTCAGGTCGAACACTTGTTTATTTTGAATCGTTTTAAAGTCATAGGCTACAATCCTTGCAGGCTTCTTTCGACTTTTAGGCATTGTAACGATTGAATAAAGCAACGATGCTCGGGGGCGACCCACTGTTTGCAAACTTTGCAACGCCTTTTACCGCAATGATGGGCTGTATTTCAATCGCCCAGATAAGTCAAAAAACAAACCTTGCACTTGTGAAGTGATTTACATACGGATGCATCCTTAAAGGGAGGCTGGATGGAAAAGTGCCTTTTGAAACACTCGCTGTTGTGAAAAAGACGGTTGCAAATAGGACATAGAATCCACTGTTTGAGAAAGCATTGGTATTTGGGACTGTGGCAGCTAAATCACTTGAATTTCTTACAACTGTGCTTATGAAGCGTATGGTTTCATGCAAACGTGGCAAAAATACCGACTGTTGAAGAGGAAAGAAACGTGGTTTTAGAACGCTGGAATAACGCGAATCGTGTAGAAATAAATATATTCTTTTCTCGGCTGCGGGGCCCTCCTACGAAATTTGACATTTTGTTCCCACTCTTTCAAACACAACGATTTGGAAACCTTTAGTCGTCCAAATGTTGGAATTCATTTACATTTACTATACTATATCCGTCGGGACGAAGAGCTACTGCCGAGGCCTCGGTGAGTTCCATCGCGCGTTGTTTTTGGAGTTGGGGGAATTATGACAATATGTAACCATATTAGAGCTAATTTATGCTAATTTCCAATAATTAACATTCATGCATAATAATGCATGAATACTCATGAATACTAAAGAGTACTCCATTAATTATGAAAAGTCAATGGTCAATAGCCCGTAATTTTAGTAGCATGTGTGTGAAATTGCCAGGTTATTGCAACTAATATCTTTATTAGTTGTGTTGTTATTAATTTCTTAAGTTTAGTATTTTATTCTGTTGAATTAAAGCAGGCTTGGTAGTACTCAGTTTAAAAGGTAGCACTTGGCCAAACAGGGGTGCTACCATTCCTCAGTAATGTAGTCAGCACATTCCCTGATTAGTGTCAACCGTACTAGAACCAACACTGAAGCCATAACTCTTGGGATGGGTGGAGTTTAAAGACCCACAGGGCCAATTAGAGTGGTCCCTTTAACTATGACATCATACACACAGTGTGAGGAACAGCACTGGATTCTTGGCAGAGAGGGAACCAGCCTGCCCAGCTTCCAAAATTAGACGCTTGTTTTGAGCTCAGCAATAATTCCAATAGTTTAGAACTTGAAAACTATAAGTCAGTTAGTCGAATATTGAAGGAAGCCAACAATCGGTGGAAAGGGGAAGTCCACATCCAAGGCACAGTGGTGCAGTCCGCAGCAGCGTCCAAGCTCACAGAACATTATAAGTTAAATATAATAGTTCCACTCAAATTGCCACTCCAGTAATTAATTAATTGTCTACTAAGCCGAGCCAAAGTGTTTGCCTTGTGTTCTTATGAAAGTGTAAGTGGTTAACTTGGTGTCACGCTAATCAATTATAAAGACATAATAACTGTTTCACATAATTGTCTGGAAGTAACTTAACCAAAGTATTGATTTGCGAATTGCTACCATAATAAGTCCTTAGGGACCCTTGTTTGAGTTTTGGTCATTCAGACAGTCTTGTAAAGTAATCATAAATAAACCTTTGTGAACTGAAACTTGAAAACCGCTCGGAGTCTGATGTCTGCATGATTACTTTAGGCCAAGATATAAAAGTGTGCATTATCAATTTAGGTTAAGTTAATTACGTTCCAAATTGTATCGTCTGGGAATCCGGCCCAAACAAGACGATATCACGATGTCAGCGTTGGATTTGAAAATTAAGATTTTATTTTAATTCCACTTTAAGCCTAAAATTTAGACAGCCGGAAAAATTGAAAGTTAGGTGTTTATTAACTTGAACTGGGAGCATAACTCGGTGGAAACCGATTTCTTCCAGTGTTGTGAAGCAGTCGAAATTTCGAAATAGGAATCTGAAAACTAAAATTTGTCTAAAAATTAAATAGGGAAAATCATTTTGAAGCGTAAAATTTAGCTCTATTGCGGTAGAAATAAGCTAAAAAGCGCAAAAGCTAGCATTACTGATTAGTAGCCTAGCTACGAAAAAATTAAAATAGTATTGTGGTTTTGAAACTTCCAGTGCAAATCAATTAATTGTGGTGAGTTAAAATTTTGGGAAGTAAATTGATTTTAACAACCCCAGTTAAAAAGGGAACAATTCAAAGGTAATCTAAACCTTAAAAGAATTTTTTTGGGGTTGTGTGGTTTTGTGTTAAGTTCGCGACAGGCAAACGAAGTTGAGTTTAGCCTAATCACGAAAATTTGAGCGAAAAAGGTAGCCTATAGAGATTAAGGTCACCAGTGATTGAAATAAATTGAGTGAATTCCTGACAAATTTGAGTCTAATTTTAATTAGGCTAAAGGATTAGTAGATACAGTGAAGTGGTTGTGATAATTTTTGAAGTGATTTTATTTGTAGTGTTTGGTGTTTAAGGGACAGGCCAGTGGTGTTTTAAATTTGGGCCTAAAAGTTGTGGTCCCTAGCTTGATAGAGTTCTGGGTTCGTTTAATGAGTAAAGTGAATATAATGTTTCTCTCCCTCGTTTAAAAAGCAAAATAAATTTGGAGGGCTACAAATAGAGCAGCCTAATTAGAAAATTGGTGAAATTTGGAAGTAATTTCGCAATTGTTGCGTTCGCGGCTTTGACGTGAGTTCAAGTGTTTTGTTGCGATTACCACAGATGCAGGCTAAATAAAGTGAATTTTGCACACGCTTTGGCATAAATTGGCTTTTGTAACTCTGTTACTAGTAGTACGTAAGTTAAAATTGTGGTCCGCATAAACTCTGAAAATAATAAAGCTTTCATAGTGTGCAGAGTTGGAACCATGTAGTGATCTAAAACTCGGAATTTTGAAAAAGCTTAAATTACCGGCCAACTAGATAGGTTAGATTGAGCTGCAAGATGATGGAAGAGGACGCCGTACAAGACCAACAACAAGTGATAGGGTCATTGGGGAACGTGATTTTTCCAGGAGAGCAGACCCGGAAACAACGGCACTTGATGGGAAGCAGCGCGTCGGGCCCACCACGCCACAAACCACCAGTGTTTTAGAAAGCATCTTACAGGGAGGATTTTACCAGGGATTTTTTTACTGGACACGATATTATACAGTTGTGTTATACGCCGAGAGGACTAGCTAGTCGGATTAAAAAGGGGGAATAAATTAGGAAAGTCAGACTCGAACAACGTTAAGGGGACTGGCCAGTATGTTCGATTTAAAAAGCTAGTTAGCGGTGGTCGGAATTTTAGTCGCCAGAATAAATTTTGATAAACGTACCACCAAAAACAGCCATTTTTGATGTCACCAGCGGTAATTTTGATTTTCCTTCCTGCAAAGTTTATGCAGGAAATAATAATTCTGGTTCGGTGTCAGGACACGATCAGCAGGTTTCGTTTCCAATCGTAAAAAGGTTGGACGAAACTATTGGATTGGTTGGGGGAATTTACGGATAGCAGAAAGAGCTACGCAGGGCGCACAAAATAATAATACACTTAAAACTTTAGGGATAATTGAGAAGTTAGGTGACGGTGGTGAGTTAACTAACACTAGTCTAATACGAACCAACTACCTTTGCCCGGCATGGCAACATTCGGACGGGACATCTCCTATACCGACTGGCGTAGTCACCTCTGGCTTTGAGATCTGCTGAGCGTGTGCTAACGAGTGTGAGGAGCGGGGACTTTTTATTCTAGTGACCGGAAGTTCGCGCGGACGACCAGGAGAGCTACGGGGTCTGATTGGCTGAGGGCCGGGAGAACAATGGAAAGGTCGGCAGCGAAAAGGCTTTTTGCTTTGCGCCGTTTGAAGGAATAACTATGGACTGCGTGATAGAGAGAGGCCAGTTGAGTTATACTCATTGTTTGGAACGTGAAAAAGGCCTTTAATTACTACGGATTGTTTTCTTATTTAACCACGATGTTATGCATCGCGACTATTGAAGGAAAGATCTCAATAAAATACGTTATTAACATTGGGAGGCCAGGTTTACTTTGGGAAATCGAAAGCCAAGTCGGTTTTGCTAGGAACAACTACGGAAAATTAGAAAAGACGTGTACGGGAATATTCGTAAGTTAGATGCTGCCTGAGCTCCGGTAGTTGGGATGGCAAAAGATTACGTTAAAAGATTATTATAAAATAAAAGTTATGGTTACCAGCAAATGCTAAAACGCATTTTAAATAGTTGAGTTAGTATTTGTAGACGTAAAATTAGGGTTTTGGGATGGCGGACATTTCTCAAGTGCATCTTAGATCGTCACCTTAAATCTACTTAAGAAATATCAAAACAAAGTATCTGTACAATTAATATCGAGGTTAAGTACCTTCGTAGAGGAAGCTCCTCCTATCAAACACTAAACTAATGTTTTCGGCTTTATGCCTAAGTGAAAATAAAAGTAAATACAAATTTTTATAAGTGGCGAAAATGGCGTCTCGTGCGCTACGGTGATTTTACGGCTTCGTTTCGTGCGTTTTTCAAATGGATGCTGTGAAAGTTCTAGAAGGAATTTTCGTGTTATGTTTGCGGGGGAAAACAGATAAAGTTCGTGGCTATTAAGAGCTGTTTAGATGAGACGGATTGGTCCATTTTCTTGGAAGATACAGGCGCTTGAAATTTGGGGTTTTTCACGGCCAAGGTGCCGAGAGAAAAAAAGTGTTCGTTGCCGTAAACGAAGTTTCCCTCAGGTTGTTGATAGTTTGAGTTGAGGTACCCTTTCAAATCGGATGAAAAACTCAGGCCTTATTTACAGCTCCCCACCAAGGAGATTCTATTTGGAGTTTCTGTTGAACTCCACAATAGAAGCTAGAACAGAAAGGTTAGTGCACACAAGATATGCCAATAACTTGAACTGCCAAGCACTGTAATCAAAATTGCAAGAATACGCGGTATAAATGAATCAGTTGAGGAAATACACCTTCGGTGAGAAAATACATCTCCAGGGGATACTTGGTCCTATCCCAGGATCGTTTTACAAAGTTTAAAAGGAACACTGGTTTTGCAAAAATTAAAATCGCCGTTTTGTATTTTTGGGGGACTAACGTTTTTGTGGCTTAATTAATTTTAAAGCAAAGTTAAAATTACATGGTTAAGAACATTATTTTTTTGCAACCACTAACTAAATACTGTCCGCGCTGCATCTGTGCAGGAAAATCGTACAAGTATTCAGAGAGTGGGGCAAAAAAAAAACATTAATCAAGAAACACACTAGAAATTACAAAGTTAATTTTGTTGTAAAAGAATACTGTCACATGAGGTGTCCCGGCACTTAATTGTTCTCACGAGTCCGGATTATGTCAAATTGTAATTTTTTTTAGCTGTGAAACTACCGAAAACACCTCGCCGTCCACCCTCAACTTAGGCTACGATAGCGGTTAGAAGAGAATTTTCTATGAACACGTGGTAGAACACCGGCTCTATTTAACAGTAACTAATACCACTAGAATGGTTTGAGGTTACCAAACAACTTATACATAAAAATAGTACACTGGGAGGTTTGAGGATAAAAACCAACAACCTTCTAAACGGGGCTACCCTTTATCTCCCAGGGGTAGAAAGACGGTTTTTTATAAAGAAAACCATTTCGTATAAAACTTAAAGAAGGGCCAACCGGGAACAAGTTGCAACCCCCGTAGAATACTCCTAATGAATATTATTAAACGTGTCGTACAATCTTTGTAATTATCCTTCCACAGAGGAAGGCGTTGATAATGACAAAAAGAATAAGCATTGGCACTTAAAATTTAGGTGTGAAGTCCAAAACAGGGATTAACTGGAAGTTGCTTAAGGATGAGCTTCCAACAGACCAAAATGTCAAAATAGAGACACAAATCTAATTTTCAGTCAATTTTTACTGAAAACCAAAGTTTGAACTACTTTGCTGTATAAACAAAATACCGGCTAAGTTTGTCGGCATTGACATGTTTCTTTTCAGGTTTGTACAGTCTCTGAAGTTTAAAATAAAAATTTCAACATGTACACTATTTAGGCTTAGTTGCTCCTGGATGGAGCCACGTTTGTATTGGCCTACAACTCATTATTTAAAATAAGCTAGCACGGGAAAACACTGGGTTTAGGTTTTCGTTTTTAATTGCAAAAAAAAAATTCTTGATTAGAGAAAATAAACTACATTAGGTTAGGTTTTGCAACCTCTGTTTGACGGGGAACCCCTACTCAGTACTAGAGCCATAATTAGGCCTTAATTTCCACCCTAGACTGACATAGAGTTCACACTAAAACATAGGTCCTATTTTTAAAGAGGATCAGAAAAAAAACTAGCATGTTTTTAGCTGTTCAGTAGGAAGACCTAATCCAAGGTTTTACATACTCTTAAACTGAAAAAAAAACTACACTTAATTTAGATCAAATTTAGGCAAACTGATTTTACCAAATTCGGGGTAAAAATTAAAAGATTCCACAGAAGTACGTTTTCTGCCGATCTTGGGATGGATTGATTTGTTAGTCTCTAACTTTAGGTTAGGTTGCGACTTGCTTCGTGAAATAAGCCAACTTGTGAAGCTGGTTTCACTAAATTCCGGTTTTCCGGACATAGACAAACTGTTGCTTACATTGCCATCTGAAAAGCTGCGTTTTAATTTTACCTGAACACCATGATGACGCTGTAGCCAATCGTGAATTATTGGGGCGTGGTCAATTTCCACTTGCTGCTGTGGTACACGACGCAGGCTAGAGGAATTTTTAATGAGTTGCTTCTCATCCAAAAGTTTTGCATGTGAGGGCTGAACGACGATAGGTTGTCGTTGGGGGGGGGGGGGGTCTTTTATGGCTTGACCAATCCCGCAGGATGTGGGGGGTCACTCCCGTGGCTACGGGCCTGGGTTTCTTTACGTTTGTGCGAGCGTCTCTTAGATTGGCTCATGCTATTGTCTGCAGTATCAGACTTCGTTGGGGGCGTTGCCACACGAGCGGGGTCGAGGGCAGGTTCACGTGGCTTATGTTTCAGTCCGTGCTCGCGCAAAAGGTTTAAGGCATTTATTCCATTTACACCAAGTACAATTTCGAAAATTGAACTAGCTGCAGAGGAAACACAAGCTACTGTCTTCAATACTGTACCGTCAGTTAATTTTAGACGAAAGTTAACCTGACTTAACTCTACAATATCACTGTTTAAAATAGTCAGACACCTAACTGTTTGTTTTAGACGTGGCCACTTTTTGGCCAATTTAGAGCTGATAATATTTACACAACTGCCGGAGTCGCAAAGAATTTTATTCTTACGTTGGCCTACGAAACCATTTACGGTACTAGACTGTAAAATTTTCCTGGCATTTTTACCTACAAGAAAACATGCATTAGCTTGCTCCGGTACTTTTTGATTAAGTTCGGGGAATCGATTACGCAGGTGCGAAAACGATCCGCACACATAGCACGATCTACCGTTAAGTTTACTAAAGTTAGATTTTACACTGTCGCCACTATCAGCGTTAGCATCTGGGCTAATTACGCTGTCACTGTTATTATTCTTAGTCCCAACCGGGTTAGCTAAGGAATTATGGTTTTGTTTACCATCTCTAGAGTTGGAGGAAGCTTTACAAGCTTGACTACCTGAATGAGTGCTATCTTGCACTTTGCCACTTTTGTTAGTAAAATCTGCAGAGATTTGTTTGTTGCGAGTTGTAAACTCGTTTAAAAGTTTTGCTGCCTCGGCCAACGTCCCAGTTTTAATTTGATCGGGAAGCCATTTGCGGAGGGCAATTGGGCAGGCTTTCGTGAACTGTTCTAGTAAAATTAAATTCATTAGTTGGTCATAGCTTTTGTTTACTTTAGCTAGTGACACCCAACGGGAAACAAGGTTTCCAGATTGAACGCATAATCGTGAAATAATTGCTACGGCAATTTTTCCAGGGAACGAAACTGGGATTGCACCAACTCTTTAGTTTGTACAAACCTGTCAAGAAGTTTTGTCTTAACAATTTCATAGTCATGCATATCAGCATCTTGGAGCTGATCACACACTTGGATTAATACTGGACCTAAAAGAGGTTGTAAGCCCACCACCCATTCCTCTTTGGGAATTTTCTGCGTTAACATAGTTCTCTCGTAAATTTTAAGGAAACTGTTAATTTCTGAGTCTGACGTCCATCTATTTACTAAACGTACAACATCGGGAATTTTTCCTGGTTTGCTTACTGGATCTCGTTGAGGATTCGAGGTTACTGTACCACTGGATGGTCCAGAACTAGCAGAATTTAGCCTAGCTAATTCGATCTGCTTATCGAGCTTTTGTAGCTCTTGAGCGCTAGAGCGATCTCTAATTTGCGCTTCTTGATCATTTAAAGCAAGTTCGTGTGCCCTGCATTTATCCGCATCGGCCACTTTTAAAGCTTCTAACTTTAATTTTTCGGCTTTTAAAAACAACTCATTTTCTTTAAGAGCTATTTCTTTTTTAGCTTGAATGGCTAAATCTCTCCTGTCCATGGCGCTTTCTAGCGTGTCAGCAAGTTCAGTTAAAGAAACTTTGTTATCGTCAACTGCATCACGTAAACTTTTAAGTGATATTTGTTTAGTGTCACTTACTGCTAAACCTAAGTCTAAACAGGCTTTCTTAAGCTCTTTGTTTTTAAGACCTTCTACAATTTCGTAGAAAGTAGCCTTTTTGGGAAATTTTAACCTTGAAATGGGAAATAGAAAACCAAGTCGGTTTTGCTAGGAACAACTACGGAAAATTAGAAAAGACTTGTACGGGAAAATTCGTAATTAGATGCTGCCTGAGCTCCGGTAGTTGGGATGGCAAAAGATTACGTTAAAAGATTATTATAAAATAAAAGTTATGGTTACCAGCAAATGCTAAAACGCATTTTAAATAGTTGAGTTAATATTTGTAGACGTAAAATTAGGGTTTTTGGATGTCGGACATTTCTCAAGTGCATCTTAGATCGTCACCTTAAATCTACTTAAGAAATATCAAAACAAAGTATATGTACAATTATTATCGAGGTTAAGTACTTTCGTAGAGGAAGCTCCTCCTATCAAACACTAAACTAATGTTTTCGGCTTTATGCCTAAGTGAAAATAAAAGTAAATACAAATTTTTACAAGTGGCGAAAATGGCGTCTCGTGCGCTACGGTGATTTTACGGCTTCGTTTCGTGCGTTTTTCAAATGGATGCTGTGAATGTTCTAGAAGAAATTTTCGTGTTCTGTTTGAGGGGGAAAACAGATAAAGTTCGTGGCTATTAAGAGCTGTTTAGATGAGACGGATTGGTCCATTTTCTTGGAAGATACAGGCGTTTGAAATTTGGGGTTTTTCACGGCCAAGGTGCCGAGAAAAAAAAGTGATCGTTGCCGTAAACGAACTTTCCCTCAGGTTGTTGATAGTTTGAGTTGAGGTATCCTCTCAAATAGGGTGAAGAACTCAGGCCTTCTTTACAATTCAGATTGGTGTTGTCTTCCAGTGGCGACGGTCTGATGTTCAGTGTGTAATGTTGAAAATCCAACATTCCTTGCAATTGCCGTTTAAAGTGTGTAATAAAATTTAATTGGTTCATTATTACTATTTTTTATTATTTATGTACGAGTTAGGGAAAGAATATAACTGAAATCTGCTTTATAACGCTTAACTGTCGGTTTCGGTTTGTGTGTTGACATTAAGTGGCAGCGCTGTAGCGTCAGCTTGAAAATCGCCACGAGGCGTCACTGCGGTCAGCGCTGGAATACCATGTGCGTGCGTTCCGTGTGTGATAAGTGTGACACTGCCAAAATGACTTCAAGGCTGTGAAACGTCTAAATTTTGGGTCTGCAAATTGTGTCTCTTCTACAAAGAATGTAGAGCAGCATAAGTTCGTCAAGTGCTTGGCAATAAGCACCCTCGTATTCCACCAAAAGCCATTCGACAGACACCAAATATGGTTGGACAACATGTAAGAAATGTCAATTCCAACATGTCAAGTTGAATTCCCCACCTGAACTTTGGCAGCAAGATGGCCTGATCATTATTCTTCAACAGCCTTCTTCATTCGTCACGGCAGTGAAGTTTACCAGTGCAAAAAATATGGAACTGTTCACTCGTTCTGAATGGAGTTGTTGCCGCTGCTTTTGTCTACTGCCATTCAGTCACTTCATGAGAACGGGGCCCGTTCGTTGCACTGAACTTTGTCGTTTTCAACGCCGATCGGTAGCGTGAGTAGAAAAAAAAAGTAAACTCTCGTTGATGGTGACTAGCGTTTGTCAGAGCTGAAATATTAGGAAGGGACTAGAGCTTCGCAATATGTTGACTTTCCAATGTTTAAAAATTACCACGTTTCTGACACGTTATTTAGCAGTGCCTTATTTAAAGAAGCTAGCTATTTATTATTTATTGCTACAATTTTTGTTGGTTGTATGTAGCCTACGTATGGTAATAATGTGTGACATTTAAAAGGCCGAATATTTATTCTGGTAACAGAAGAAGTCAACCTGAGTTAGGACGGAAATTATATTTAATCCAGGGAAAAAGAGGAACTTAGCCTCTTGGGGATTTATTAATTCGTTATCGAATTTGTGCCGAATTAATGTTAACAGGTATTTGCCTGCAATTTCCTAAGTGGGAAGTTAAGAGGAATAGTCCTGTATTTCCACTTATGATTAAGCCAATTTACATTGCAACAAATTATGCAAATAATGCAATGGTAGCCGCCCTACTCAGTAAAACGTTCTACCATAGCCTATAGTAGTGAATGCTATGAATTGGGTGCTCTTAAGGCATTAATTTATTTACATAGTAAAGATTCTATTTACCCCATTAGGCCTAGAGCAAATGATTCATTGTGTGAATTTCAAGCAACTAAGGTGCTGCTGTACCACTTAGGTGGACAAATAATATTACTAACATAGTAGGTTCGTTGTTTAATAAAAGTGTTTATTTCGTTACACAAAATTGTGAAGCAAGTTCTTGGTGGAGCAAATTTTGAACCCGAGACCGTAAATCAATAACAACCGTAACTAGCCTAGGTGCTGGGTACGGGGGTGTTACAGTGGGGGCCAGTCCTGTTTTTAGGCTATATTCTTTAACTTTGGGGAGTAATTGGCTGGATTTTAGGCCTATACATTTTGAAAATTCACAATTAAAAGGATTTAGTCTGAAATACTTCAAAATATTTCGTTGTGTATGTGTGCAAAACCAGGAACTGACTTCTGTTTAGTGTGTTTTGGTAAAAAAAAAGTGGAAAAGGTAAAAAAGGATACTCCTCAAGGGTCTCCAAATGCAAATGTATTATTGCAAGGTATGCTGAATCTTCCCAATAACCCTACAACGTCAGGGAGCAAATCCGCAACATGTTCCGTCACCTAATCAGGGGGTTCCACCAATGGGGGGGACAACCACAAGCTCAGATAATCCAACTTAGTATTGCTGAATACATGAAGTTATTAACTATAGAAGCAAATATGCAAACTATGGCAGTAAATCAACCACAAGTTGGTTTCAAAATGTTGGAGGAATACAACCACTTCCTGCAGCATGGATGCCAAAATTTCAGGTCGAACCTTTTGATGGGGATCCAGTGGGCCCAGGGCCGCGTGAATTTCTAATTAAAGCAGAACAATTGCAGGTGGAAAGGGGAATTCCTGAACAAATTTTCCTAAAGAACTGGGTACCCACAATGGTAAAGGCAATAGCTTTACAATGGTACTTAGCTTTGCCACTACAAAGAACATGGGAAAGGTTTAAGGCAAGTTTGTTGGGTAAATTTCAAATATCGAACCACGATGAGGTAATTCTGGACAGAATTTCTTCACGAGTCACGCAATGTCAGAACTAATACAGCAATTATCATACAGTATGCAGGAGACTGAGCAAGTGCGTTTCGTAGCGAAAAACATGTCACCTACATTACGTCTTGTTCTCGGCCCTAAAATATACAGGTCATTGCTGGAATTGGCAGCCGATGCACCGAAAATGTTGTTACTATTGGTAAATTCAGGGACCTCGATCTAAGTTCAAACCAGTAGAGCTTCAGGTCAGTCTCAGTTACAACCGCAATCTCAAACTTTTAGTGGTGCTAGGCCAAAAGAGAACAAAACTGCAAATAAAACGTGCTATAATTGTGGGTTAGTAGGCCACATTTCTCCACAGTGCCCCACTCCTAAAAAGGTAAAAGGGGGTCAAAGGGTAAAGGTAGTAAGTAATACAAGTACGTGTAACTCCGCCTCTTCGGGAAACCTGACGAGAGTTCCAAGCAAGAAGGTCGTGGGACTCCAGTCAGAAAACCTCCAGTAAATTTAGTAGTTGATAGAGAACCAACGCCCGGTAGGATGGCAACTGTACTAGTCAGAATGGGTACTAAAACTCTTATTGAGATTTGGGATGAAGCGGCCCCATACACCATCGTAGGTCCAGAAATGGTCGAAACCTTTACTAAGCTAGGTTGGAGGGTAAATAAATTAAACGATGAATTAGTGTCTTCCAATCTTACCCCTTTACCAGTTCACGGGTGGGTAACAGCCGGGTTAGATTTACCAGGAAAGTCAGTGGTGCATCCGGTAGTTATAGCCAAACACTTGGGGCATGAGTGTTTACTGGGTGGTGACATTAAGGCTCTCTTTGGTGCTATAGTGGATGGTACTACACAAACATGGCACTGGAAGGATGTTCCAAATGTGCACTACCCGTTTTTCCAGGATGTGAAAAAGCATAGTTCAGTAAATTTCATTAGGAACCTAGACCCGGTGATTAGTAAAAAGCTAGCTTCTGCCTTGTTACAGGAGGACCAAAAATCTCAGTTTGGGGAGATGTTGTCAGAATTTCCGTCAGTTTTTGATACAAAACCTAGCCTGACTCATGTCCTGGAACACCATTTGGATACAGGGGATTATCAGCCTGTAGCATCATCTCCATACTACTTCCCCCGTGAGAAACGTGAAGCTCTCGACATTATTCTGAAGGACATGTCGGAGCGTGGTCAAATTGTCCCTCATTCAGGTCCATGGGCGGCGCCAATCATGTTACGGAAGAAGTCGAGTGGTGAATGGAGAATGGTGACTGATTACCGAAAATTGAACGAGACTTGTAAAAGAGACAAATATCCATTGAGTAGGATAGATGAGCTGTTAAGACACATTGGGGCAACCTAAATACAAAACAGTTCTCGATCTTAAATCTGGGTATTGGCAGGTGGGGCTAAGTGAGGTTTCCCAGGAAAAGGCCGCATTTATAACCCCCCCCCCGGGCTTGTTCAAACCTACTGTGATGATGATGGGAATGTGTAACAGTACTGCCACATTCTCGAGACTCATTAACCACATCTTCATGGATATGAGGATGGACGGAGTGACACCATATCTTGACGATATTGTGAAAGCTTCGACCGACTTTCAAACTCACCTGAAAAAGGTTCGGGAAGTACTGTCTAGGCTGCAAAAATCTAACTTAACCGTTAATGTTAAGAAAGTGCAGATATGTCTTCTGGAAACCACCGTCTTAAGCCACGTAGTTTCAGACTCGGGAATTCGTCCTGATCCGACAAAGGTTGATGCAGTACTGAATTATCCCAGGCCTAGAACGACCAGGCATGTAAGGCAGTTCTTGGGTCTTACATCATGGTATAGGAGATTCTTAAAGGGGTACAGTAATGTAGCGGAACCATTAAATCGTGTTCTCGATAAAGGAGGTCCTCTAAAATGGTCCGAGGTTGCGAGGCAGCTTTCAAAAACTGAAAGAGCTGGTAACAAGTTCTCCGGTATGGCAGCTCCAGACTTCTCTCTTCCATTCGTGATTCAAACGGATGCCAGTGCCGTAGGCTTAGGCCCGGTGCTGTTGCAAGAGAAAGAGGGTAAGCTCGTGACAATAATGTATGCGAGTTGGGCTCTGTCGAAACAGGAACGTTCGTATGCGGCTGTAGAACGTGAATGTTTGGCAATCGTCTGGGCGATCGAGAAAATAAGACCTTACGTTGAATGTACAAAGTTCAAAGTGCTGTCCGACCAGAAATCGCTGCAGTGGCTAAAATCGGCAAAAGATCCGATGGAACGGTTAACCAGGTGGGCGATGCGTCTCCAGCATTTTGTTTTTCAGTGGTATATTACCCAGGAAAAGGAAATTTGGTTGCGGATGCATTGTCGCGTATACCGGAAATGACCGAATCGTCAGCGAATGCAATATTGCGAGCCGTAGAATCCCCTTCTCTTGAACAAATTGGTGAAGCACAGTTGCAAGATGCAACGCTTTGCTTGTTGATTCAGTGTTTGAGTTCAGGAGAACAGCCTCCTCTAAACAAACTGGGAAGGAAAATAATCTCCTTGTTGGCAGACAGTGAACTTAGAGATGGAGTAGCAAACAGGAAGTTTAAAACTCCTGATGGTATTACATCCTATTGTGCCACAGTTCGTAAAGTGCGGAGGAGTAGGGTAATAGCAGCGTTTCATGACTCATTAGCGGGAGGTCATTTGGAAACAGCGAAGACTTTGGCGAAAATCAGAACAGTCTACACTTGGTTGGGCATGAGTAAGGACGTAGCAGGGTATGTACGTGCATGCCATCAATGTCAACTGCACAAATCTGAAAATGTCCTCCCTCGTGGCTTTATGATGTCGCCAAAGCATCTTCCTCGACCTGGTGATACTCTTGCTATCGATCTCGCTGGCCCTTACCCCAAAAGTAAGAAAGGAAACCAGTACATGCTGATAGTTGTAGACTATCTGACAAAATGGCCAGAACTGTTTGCGATAAAGAAGGCCACAGCGCAAGCAGCTGCAGTGTGTCTGGTTAAGGAAGTCTTTCCTAGGTATGGTGTCCCACTGACCATCGTTTCTGACCATGGGAAGCAGTTTGTATCCCGGATTTTCAAAACGATGTGCAGCATGTTTGGCATTAGGAGAAAAAACACAAGCTTTTACCATCCACAGCCAAACCTAGCGGAACGGACAAGCAAAACGGTTAGAAGTATGATAACTTCCAATATAGTTGAGGGGCATAAAGAATGGGACGAAAATTTGCCGTATTTGGCCATGGCATTTCTTACCGCCACCTCAGAAAGCACGGGATTCTCACCTTCATTCTTGACGCTTGGCAGGGAAATGCGGCTACCCTGTGATCCTCAAGCTATGATTGCAGAAGAGAACCCATCGTCTAAAGTGAGTGAGTGGGCTGTAATAGTAACTCGCGAAGTGAGGAAAGCAATAAACCAAGCACAGCGCAATATAGAGGCTCAAGCCCAACGTCAGAAACCCTACTACGATAGAAAGCATAGAGATGTTTCGTTCAAAGTAGGTGATCTGGTCTTAAAAAAGGCTCACTGGCTTTCCGATAAGGCGATAGGCTTCATGAAAAAACTTGCACCACGTTGGCAGGGTCCGTACTTGGTAAGTGAAGTGTGTTCTCCGGTGACAATGAAACTGAAAGAGCGTCACTCAGGGAAAGCTTTACAGGGTACGTACCACATCCAAGAGCTTAAACCCTACATTGAGCAATTAAACATAGTTACTGAACCTCCCCAGAATTCGGATAATGATAGTCAGTCTAGTGATGATCCGACGGAGGATGTTGCAGTTAATAGAGGATTAAGGCCTAGAGGCCCTAAACAACTGAAGTTGTATGAAGCAATTGCTGACCTCCAAGGGAAAAGAAAGTGAGTGAGGTCACTCACTGGTGGGTGGGGGGAATGTGTAATGTTGAAAATCCAACATTCCTTGCAATTGCCGTTTAAAGTGTGTACTAAAATGTAATTGGTTCATTATTACTATTTTTTATTATTTTTGTTTGAGTTAGGGAAAGGATATAACTTAAATCTGCGTCATAACGTTTTTAAGTGTCGGTTTCGTTTTGCGTGTGGACATTAAGTGGCAGCGCTATAGCGTCAGTTTGCAAATCGCCACGAGGCGGCACTGTGATCAGCGCTGGAAGACCATGTGCGTGCGTGCGTGCGTTCCATGTGTGATTAAGTGTGACACTGCCAAAATGACTTCAAGGTTGTGAAACGTCTAAATTTTGGGTCTGCAAGTTTTGTCACTTCTACCAAGAATGTAGAGCAGCATAAGTTCGTCAAGTGCTTGGCACTAAGCATTCTCGTATTCCACCAAAAGCCATTTGACGGACACCAAATATGGTTGGACAATGTCAATTCCAACATGTCAAGTTGAATTCCCCACCTGAACTTCGGCAGCAAGATGACCTGGTCATTATTCTTCAACAGCTTTCTTCATTCGTCACGGCAGTGAAGTTTACCAGTGCAAAAAATATGGAACTGTTCACTCGTTTCTGCATGGAGTTGTTGCCGCCGCTTTTGTCTACTGCCATTCCGTCACTTCATGAGGACAGGGCCCGTTTGTTGCACTGAACTTTATCGTTTTCAACGCCGTTCGTCCGACACCGACCGGTAGTGTGAGTAGAAAAAAAAAAGTAAACTGTCGTTGATGGTGACTAGCGTTTGTCAAGGCCGAATTATGAGGAAGGGACTAGAATTTCGCAATATGTTGACTTTCCAATGCTTAAAAATTACCACGTTTCCGACACGTTATTTAGCAGTGCCTTATTTAAAGAAGCTAGCTATTTATTATTTATTGCTACAATTTTTGTTGGTTGTATGTAGCCTACGTATGGTAATAATGTGTGACATTTAAAAGGCCGAATATTTATTCTGTTAACAGAAAAAGTCAACCTGAGTTAGGACGGAAATTATATTTAATTCAGGGAAAAAGAGGAACTTAGCCTCCTAAAGAATTATTAATTCGTTATCGAATTTGTGCCGAATTAACGTTAACAGGTATTTGCTTGCAATTTCCTAAGTGGGAAGCTAAGAGGAATAGTCCTGTATTTCCACTTATGATTAAGCCAATTTATATTGCAACAAATTATGCAAATAATGCAATGGTAGCTGCCCTACTCAGTAAAACGTTTTACCATAGCCTATAGTAGTGAATGCTATGAATTGGGTGCTCTTAAGGCATTAATTTATTTACATAGTAAAGATTCTATTTACCCCATTAGGCCTAGAGCAAATGATACATTGTGTGAATTTCAAGCAACTAAGGTGCTACTGTACCACTTAGGTGGACAAATAATATTACTAACATGGTAGGTTCGTTGTTTAATAAAAGTGTTTATTTTGTTCACTAAGTTGTGAAGCGAGTTCTTGGTGGAGCAAATTTTAAACCCGGGACCATAAATCAATAACAACCATAACTAGCCTAGGTGCTGGGTACGGGGGTGTTACAAGTGATGCCACAGCTGTCGTTAGCTTGTTGAAGAAAGATAACAAGGCTTTCCCGTCTCCTGGCTGAGTCGTGGTGTCTTGCCTTTCTGTGGACGCCGAGTTCGATGCTGCTGTCTGGTTTGTCCCGGTCCGCGGGGTGTCGTAGCCATAGTCGTCCGTCTGTTCTTTCCAATTCTGGCTGTCATGTCCTGCTGGTCTGGAAGATCTCATTTTGGATATGGCGTTTATCCGTGTCGTCCCAGTTGACATTGGCTCCCCGCTGGCTGAAATTCGAGTCAGTCTTACCTTGAGTCTTCCTGGTGGTGCCGGAGGGCCGTCTTGCAGACGCCACCTATTCGTCTCCCGATCCCCTCTGGTCGAAGTTTTGGGTGGCGGCAGAACCCAGTGGGAATTCTTCACCCATGTCAAGCAAGAAGACCTGGAGTGTCTTGGTGGACAAATCTGCGAGCTTCACTAATTAAAAAACCACCCGTTTCTCTTCCAAAATCGCCATACTGATTATAATCCTCATCCAGTTGGTTAAATTTTTCTGTTTTGAATGCTGGTTTTAATTTCCTAAGAAAATTCCGAAAATTCGTGCCCTGCTGGGCGCCCCTTTTTGTTTCTCACCCCTGTCTGCAACTTATTGGAGGCTAGGCTGTGTAGTGGGACAGTAAAATTAGGTTCCCCACTTGAGAATGGGTCCTGGTTGTCACATTCGGATAATGACTGGTTTTCGGGTTTGCTAAGTAGTGACAAAGATTTTGTAGTGAATTTGTAAGGGTGCCTTGTTTTGTTAATTTGTTTAATTTATTGTTCGTTTCAGACAAACCTTTCATAAATTTTTCCACTTGACTTCTTAGTGCTAAATTTTCCGCTTTCGCTGGATTTAAATACTGTGCATTATTATTTAAAGCATTAGACAAAGATTATAAGTGTCTATTTGTTTGCTGCAACACGGCGGTTATATCATTCATTGACGGCGTTGGCCCACTCGTTTCATCGTAGTTTTGCAATAATGGAGGACCCATGGCGCCATCCTGTGACTCGGTGTGGAGCGGCAATGGATGCTGTTCAAAATTGCCATCTTCCCCGCCTAATTCAGAACTACCGGAAGAGGTGAAATTTGACATTACTAGTTTATCCCCGCTCATGTCCAGGTAAAAAGCCATACCACGTCTAATCACTCGTTTATTCGAGCTGGAAGCCATCGTGCTTCTGATGTAAAATCATGAGAGCCGGGGTCGATATTCCCTTAGTAACGCACTCACTGCGACGCGTTCGTCCTCGGAGGACTCGTTTTCTAGCAACCGTTGCTAATGACGCTTATGCGCACCAAAAAAGTAAGAATGGAACGCTTACGAGCGTGCGTAGCAGTATCGGGTTTCAATGAGCTACGCTATCCCAACCATTTTGCTTGCCATGCGTTTTAATATATGAATAAAATTATGCAGCCGTAACTTATTTATCAGTAAGCACAAAATATTAGCTTTTGGGTGGGATAAACTTAAAATGTTGATGGGTTTTAATTTTCGTAAAGTTAGTTTTGAGTTTGTTTAGTTTTACCACAGCTATACTCTGTTCCACATTATGTTTTCAGAAAACTGACTGTATGACGCCACGTTTTCTTCCATTACGAGTGAAAAAAAATCCGTAAACTTCCCATTCGTCAACTCTAACAGTAACTTTGTTGAGTCTACAAGTGTGACATCCACATGTTTTTGCACTCTTAGTGCAGGGACACGAGTCGTCGTCCAGTCAGTTTTCTGAAAACATAATGTGGAACAAAGTATATGCAAGGATGAAATAATGCTTAATATCTAGTTCTTTTCCACTGCTCTTCACTGTTAATTTCAAAAAGGCATGCTTGAAATGCCTTTTTGGTGGAATTGCTCAAATATAGTGAAACAAGTGCTCAAATTCATAATTTCGTTTTACAGATAGTCAAAGTTCGCTTGCACTACAGTTCGTTACGAATGACTTTCCACTTCCGGTGGTGTTAGGAAAAAAGTTCACTCGTCAATTTAGGACAGTCATCATTCTGCCAGGAGGGTCTTGGGGTGCCCAGATAGCCTTGGTTGCCCCCCCCCCCCCCACGAACAAGTGAGTGGTCATACCTGGAAATGTACTTCGTTTATTGCATTAAGATGGGAGAATGCAAATATGAGCCAGCGGCTCGGACCATTCATTTGTCGTGTATCGGCACACACACACTCTGGTGCGAGTGGCGCTCAGCAGACATTGGGAAGCAGGACGTGAGAGACACTGTCAGGCATTGGCAGCAGGAGGAGTGCAGTGGTTGAGGACGTTATTAGATAGGGCATGGCTTGTACATTACATGTATACAATTTGGTGATGAAAGGAGGTCGCAAAGGAACCGGTCCTCCATGGTCCTCCTTTTAGTATGACCCCAAAAAAACTGTTGGACTATGCCAACTGTCACATAAATCGACAGAAACCGTCTTGTGATTTCGGCAGTTCTATTAGTTACTTTCCACAATCAAAGCATAGCGAGGCGAAAACTGGTTACAGTTAAATTAACACATGTCCGTCTGAAGAGTGTGTAAATTTTGGATTAATGAAAAAAAAAACAAAGTTAATCCAGGGTGGAACAGATAACTTTACCCAATAGGCCTATAGAACATATAGGCCTATACATAGCCCACGTGAATGGAGTCAAATGGAAATGAAAAAAGTCCACCTAATGCAGAATGTTGTGATCTAGGAAGTCCTATAGGCCTAATCTATTACGTTTGCTAGCTAGGACTTGGCTGTATTCTACTTGGGACATTTTTTGTCAAGTTGGCTTCAAAACTGTCTTGTATTTTTTGTTCTTCCCACCTGGTTAATTTGTAAGCCAAGTTGGCTTCGAACTGTCTTGTATTTTTTGTTCTTCCTACCTGGTTAAATTTTAAGCGAATTTGGTTTCGAATGGTCGTTTGTTTAAAGATGTTCTTACCTGGTATAGCACTGCAAACAGGTCTACAGTAGTTCTGGTCATCTGTACCATAACATTTGTAAAGTAAACCACTGTTACAAATGCCAGTGTACACAAGTTCAGAGAAAATGGACATGGTTGCAGTGTGGGGGCTATGCAATGGAAATGAAATGCAAGCTGCAAGAGTGTATCAAGAAAGGTATCTGGATAGATGAGAGCTGGCCCCACGAACCATCGGTAATGTTGTAGCCAGGCTTAGAGCGAGTGCTACGTTTGGTCAACCGCGGTGTTGACCATGATGGGATCGTATAGTGGGCAATGAGGGGCGAGAACAGATCGTCCTCGCTCTTGTGGCTGTCAGGCCACACATAAGTAGCAGAGATATGGTGGACAACTGGATAAGCCACAACCCAATATTTCAGATTCTGCATAGGTATCACCCGTACCGCATATATCTGCATCACGCCCTGACTAAGCACGACCTGTTTCGGAGACAGGACTTTTGCCTGGTTATGCAATGGTTGGTCCAACTTTTGTAGAACTTGTGCCGTTTTCAGATGAGGCAACATTTCATAGGGATGGCACGGTGAAAAGGCACAACATGCATAGTGCTGGGCGGTATCGGTATTTTTACCGCGGTTATTGGTATTTTTTGAATACCGAAACCGTAATCGGTATTTGCATAATACCGAAATACCGTACATTTTTTGTGTCTAGCTGATTTTTTAATAAATTTGCCAATTTTTGGCCGATTTGGACATTCCAATATACCATTCAAAGCGTTTTTTCACCAGCTTTCCAACGGAGCTAAATTCAAATTGATAGCATAAACTGTTAAGAAGTTAATAACGGGGAAAAACCAATGACCAATATGCAAAATATTTACTCAAGTAGAGTAAACTCTACTCTTACTCTTTACTCTAATATTTACTCTTTCAAGTAGAGTGAACAGTTAGTCTGTACAAAACATAAACAACTATCCAAATGTTTTTTTTGGATTCGGTTAGGATCCGGATCTGATTCAGCCATACTTGTAAATTATCTGGATTTGGTAAAAATAGATTCAGTCGATTCCTAGATTTTATGCTTCGTTTTAAGAGGTGTTTATTCCGAGCAACGATTAAACTGTAACCCGATCTCCTAGACCGATTCCAATCAAAGTGGCGGAGTAGCAGCAGAGGTGCACTGATGTTGAAATCAGACATCGGAAAACAGCCTGGTATGCCTTGTATCATTTAGTAGCAGTTTGGCGCGAGGGTATGCTTCAACTACCCAGGCATTCGGATACCGATACCGTACCGTACCGAAAATTTCCGATACCGCCCAGCACTAAACATGCATTATTGGTCCGATCAAAATCCACATTGGTTACGTCAGAACTACTTCCAAGTTCGGTTTAAAACCAATGTTTGGGCGGGCATCAGTGGGGACAGAGTCATTGGACCAATCTTTTTTGATGGAACCCTTAATGGGCCAAGGTATTTGCAGTTCCTGCAAACGGAACTGTTGAACGCCCTTAATGATTTGCAACTAGCAGTGAGGATGAACATGTGGTTCCAACAGGATGGAGCACAACCCCACTATCATCTACCTGTTCGCCAGTGGTTGAATGACCAGTTCCATGGCCAGCGAGGTCACCCGATCTTTCTCTGTTGGACTACTTCCTTTGGGGTTTCATTAAGAATAAGGTGTACGAAACAGAACCCTTGTCACTTGATGACCTTAAGGACCGGATTCGAGCAGCAGTTGCACACATCACGCCTGACATGCTACGAAACGTTAGGTTATCATTCGTTAACAGATGTGCCTAGCACAAGAAGGCGGGCATATCGAGCATCTGCATTAGATATAGCAAAGGGTCCATTTTGATCTATGTACCAGTGCTGTGTATAGCCAACCTATAAGCCGCTTTCCGTGACTTGATATGTAGTTTAAGCCGAGCGTAACACTCCGTAGTCTGGGCAAGTTCTTCACTGAGGGTCCGAAGATCATGAGGCGGAGTTGGCTGGCTGCAGGTGGTACGGCATTAATTATCATGCCATAATTTGGTATATTAGGACCCCTGTTGCCAGTGATATTGATTCTGTTGAAACAACTGTGTGGAGTTTTACTTTGAATTTTACTTGCCATGATTGACGGAATAATTACTCTTTTTTAAAGTTCATCACCTGTTTGTTCGTGATCTGCTAAATTTTCGAAGACAATTTTAAATTGTACGACGTTTTTCTTCTTCAGGCTTTCTTGTTGTCGTTCGTTGGCTGTCGTCACATCGTAGTGGATGATTTTTGGAGCCTCTTGAGTTCGGCACTCGCGACCACTGATCTCTATGGCGTGGGATGTGTCCGTCGTTGGCGTTGTTGTTGGCGGCGTTGTTGGCGGCGTTGTTGATTTTCCATTTTTTTTTATCTAGGAGGCTCTGGATTTCTGGGTGGACTAGCTGGTTGATGGTGGGGTGTGAAGGAGGTTGAAGGTTCATTAGAGGGATATTTCTTTTTTCTAGATGGTTTATGGAAATTGATTCAAGGGCTCTGAGGTGGCTGTCACTGCTTGAGTTGGAGGTCAGGAGAGTGGTGGTACCTTCCCAGTTTATGGAGTGCTTTGTGCTGTCGTGGTGGGCTCCTATGCCATTGGTGGTGTCTCCTATTCGGGTGGCTGTGATGTGGTCCAGTAAATGCACGTATACTCCTCGTCTTGTCTCTCCCACGTAGAAGGCTGGGCACTCACTACATGGAATTTTGTACACTGCTGCCTTGGTTTTGGGCCAGTAGTTTTCCTGCATTCCCACCAAAACCAAGAAAAGCCCTTCCCAGATGAAAAACCACAACGAGTACCACTCACATACGTGAGAAAAATAACTGAACCAATCCAGAAAATTCTGCAAAAACATAACATGTGCTACGCTAGAAACTCGACCAATCTAAAAAACATTCTGCATTCTCGGCCACCCACCACCAAGGACGCTGAAACAATCCTCTCTAACCAAGAGCCTACAAACATTCCTGATACACTAACCATACTACAACAACAACAACAAAATGATCGCCCTCACTGCTACAACACTCGCAGCAAAAACAAGACCAGACATAACGCACAACTTCAAGGCAAAACCACCGAGCCACAAGACACTACCAGATACCAGTCATCCCTGACCCAGTGGTTGCTAGAAAACTACTGGCGCCACACTGCCCCAAAACCAAGGCAGCAGTGTACAAAATTCCATGTAGTGAGTGCCCAGCCATCTACGTGGGAGAGACAAGACGAGGAGTACATGTGCGTTTACTGGACCACATCACAGCCACCCGAACAGGAGACACCACCAATGGCATAGGAGCCCACCACGACAGCACAAAGCACTCCATACACTGGGAAGGTATCACCACTCTCCTGACCTCCAACTCAAGCAGTGACAGCCACCTCAGAACCCTTGAATCAATTTCCATAATCTAGAAAAAAGAAATATCCCTCTAATGAACCTTCAACCTCCTTCACACCCCACCATCAACCAGCTAGTCCACCCAGAAATCCAGAGCCTCCTAGATAAAAAATGGAAAATCAACAACGCCGCCAACAACAACCAAAGGCGGACTGGCAAGGTCGGGGGTCGGGAATTCCCGACTGGCCTCTCGCCCTAGTGGCCTCTCAGCGGAAATAAATAAGTTAAAAAGGAAATTCAGCGTATTATTTTATTTATTTTTTTTAAATTCTTGTAATACACGATTACTCTTTATTTACTCTTGCTAAGTTTCACACCTTTCGGCTGTACTTACTAAAATAACTATTCACAGTTTGCAAGCAACGTTGGTTGTGTAAAAGCCTTTTTTGTCCTCCAAGTACGACTCCGATATTTCAAGTTTCAACCACAGAAGGCCGCACTTTACTAGTTTCTCGCGTCATCACGATTAATGAATGAGAGTAGCTGCGCCTGCGTATTGCACGGAAGCCGCTCTTCAGGAAGTTACAAAATGTACATACGCATTCTGTCTGGAGTGATTTCATTAATTGAAATGACATTAACACACGGATCCTTCGGTTACTATTAGCCATGGCATTTATGAGAGAAAGAGAAAGTGAAGTTGACGTTTCTTCTGTCACGGAAATGAGCGAACCGATGAGAAATTTTCATTTTTCTTTAAAACGACGAAAACCGCCAAAATTGGTTATAAATAACGAAAGTCAGGATGGTTGGAAGGCCATCTCGGCTAAAAACTATTTGGTTAGGTTAAGTCCGTTCTGCGCCCAGTCAAAAGAACCTGAATTTCGGTGGTAAAACTTCTGCAGCTAGCTATATGACGACTATCTAAGCGTAGGAAGGTAAGCCCTGAATTTTTCCTACTCATGACTTTTGTAAGTTGCAGTGCCAACCCATTGAGAATGATCTGTATCGGATTATCTTTATGTGTGTTTCCCACAGGTAGGTAAATGAGAAATAAAGCATCTCAGCAAAAATACCACGAGTCACATGACCGAATTCTATCAAATACTAACGCCTGGCCTAGCAATTTGACGCCACGACCATTTTCACTGAAGGGCTTAAATTTTTAATTTTTTCTTTCTTTTAATTCTAATAAGTTCGTGTCCTTAACTAGGCTTAGGTGTGGCCCCTCCATGTTAACCCGCGAAAATTGCCAATTGTTCGAAAAAAAATGTAGCTAAACTAAGACAAAAATTAATCAAAACTTAAAAAAAAAAGCACTCGACGGTCCCCCCCCCCCCAACTTTGTTTTGGTTCCGCTCTTTATTATTTGCATCAAACACTGTTGTTGAAAAGTCCCCACCCAACGAAACACCAAAATATGCTACCTGCCGTGTGATAACACATAACACTGAACCAAAACTAGGACGTGTTAATCACTAGGGTTAAATCACTTGCTTTTCATAATAAAAAAAAAATTAGTCCCGCATCTTTGTATATACACCTGGGATCCAGCATTCTTCTAAAGCCACCAAAAATAAATTTAGGGCATGGGATTGGATTTAAAAAAAAGTCTTTCCCTAAACTGTACATATATTGTCTTTTATTTGTGTGACGCCCTAAGCAATGTCTAATACGTGTCATTTCAAGCCAGGAAAGGCCGTAGTATGCCTAAAATTCCATCAGCTTCCGAGGCTCCGCCACGGACCCCCTAGCTGGTGGGTGATTCGACAAATTTAACCTCTCCCCCCCGCCCCCCAGCCAAATGCACTTCGTTACGTCCTTGGCTCATTGCCCTAATAATATGAAAAGAAGTGGCCTCTGGTCGTCACCTTCCCGACTGGCCTCTTGAGCCGCCAGTCCGCCTCTGACAACAACGCCAACGACGCACGCATCCCACGCCGTAGAGATCAGTGGTCGCGAGCGCCGAACTCAAGAGGCTCCAAAATCATCCACAACGATGTGACGACAGCTGACGAACGACAACAAGAAAGCCTGAAGAAGAAAGACGTCGTGCAATTTAAAATTGTCTTTCGAAAATTTAGCAGATCACGAACAAACAGGTGATGAACTTTGAAAAAGAGTAATTATTCCGTCAATCATGGCAGTGATATTGAGCCTAGTGCTCCCGTAAGCTATTGTAGAGTAACCTTAAGATGTTAGTCACACCCTAAGATGCTTAATGTGCTCATATTATACGCAAAGTAGTGCTAGTGCACCTTTATTATGTAATTGGGCAGAGCTATGTATGGTTCATATCCAGATGTCATAACTATAGTTGTATGGTGGTCTGTACATTACACCTGTATGTAGGTGGCGCCCTGGTAGTGTGGGTGAGAGGGTGAAGTGCTGTGGGGACACCTTGTGTTATATCCTGGTACTATGAGCTGCTACTTAACCAACACCCCTGGCCTCAGCTGGTCAGTTTTCACTCCACTACACTCCACACCACACTACAGGGGTGGTGAAGCATTCTAAGCCTCCTGAGCTACTAAACCACTGTACTGCCCGCATGGACCTGAATCAACTTACTTCAACCCTAACGAGTCTGGTTATTTGGGTGAGGACTTGGACTACCTTCTACTCATTTCCCCCGTAGCAAGTGGTGCATCGGCCTACGCCTAATTGATCATCAGCTGGTGGGCCTACTGTTCTACAGCAACAGCTTCAGCTGGTAAGCATAAAAGAACTGTGCCTAGTTTA
The DNA here is from genome assembly GCA_023313725.1 of Lithobius niger. Lineage (NCBI taxonomy): Eukaryota > Metazoa > Arthropoda > Chilopoda > Lithobiomorpha > Lithobiidae > Lithobius > Lithobius niger. The sequence goes on from JAHWFP010031763.1 coordinate 46,337, forward strand.
AGCCTACTGTGACAAGTTTAAATATTTTATTTTTTAACTGTGTTTGCAATATACTATTGCATTTGCTATTCCATCATGCAAGTTTCGTAGTGCTAGGGAACTGTGCTTATTTTTCTACAAATTTAAAGAATTTGTTTGACTGTGCTTACCGCTACTGCTATTTTCCATCAAGTATTTAAATATATTTCCTTCATTTGTGCTGGCTGAACTGTGCTTTTCTTCAAACTGCTTAGGCTATGCTTGCGGGTAAAACCTTTTTAAGTCTAGTATTGTGCATAGGCTTGTTCATCTTCAGCTTCTTGTGCTTCGATAAGCCTAGTGTTCTATTTTCAACTAACTTAGCAAGAGTTAAAAATTTCCAACTTTAGAGAAGAACAGTGTTCGCTGGTTTTTATTTTCATCGTTTTAGCCCAGCTTTTATTTTGGTGTTTATTCATTTCCTTTTGGATAACATCACAACGTCAGGACTTATAACCTACCAAATTCTCCCTCGAACGTATTTTAGGAAACCAGAAGAGGTCGGTGAACTTTTAAAATTATTCTTCAACAAGTTAATGTCCAGATCTTCTAGAAGTAATCCTAATCTTGTTGAACCAGTGTCGAATCCCAATATCATTGGAAGAATCCAGATTATGGCTACAAATGTTCAGAATGAGTTTGAATTGCCTGATGACATGTTTTCACCTAGTTTGGGTCGTGGTTTTTTAACCTCAGCGTAACGTTTATCTACACTTCAAAGTCGTAGAAATGAAGAAGAATTGCGTGAACGTGTACGACAACAGTTGGACGAACAATTTCATGAAAATCTGTAGCAAACAGCGCGAGAGCAAGGCGAAATTGATGGCCACATCGTAACGAACGGTGCGAACAGTGTTAGTTCCAGTAATGAAGATCATCATGATTCTGGAAATCCCGAAGATCGACGAGAAAATCCAGTTTTCGTGCATATTTTGCAGCAAACTGAAAATGTGGAAATAGTATATTTTATGATCGAATTTGGTGAGCGTGAAAGTGTTCGAATTCCATTAGAGCAGCTCAAAAAATTCAGGTCGGGTAGAATAAGGTTAGGTAGTGATCCAGTTTTTACAGGTACAATTCCTAAAACTAGGATTAATAATCCAGTGAATTGCCCAACTTCTATGACTAACCTTGTTGATCATTCTATTCAACCTATTGATACTACGGCAAGGAAAATGAATTAGTTGCTTGGCATTATGCAAAACTTTGTTTTAGCTAGTGTTAACAGTAATAATTATGGTAATCAGTTGGAGTTTTAAAGCGAATGCTAATGCAAACGCTAAACATTCAACAAATCTTGAAATTCCTTTGCCAAAAATTCATGCCATTACATGGAAGAATTTAATGGATCTTATGACAAAATATTTCCTGCAGCTTTCATCGAGAAACTGGAATATTTACTTAAGATTAGCGAAATAGATGAATTAGAACTTGTGCATAAAACTGTTCCATCTTGGTTGTCTGGTGAAGCAGCTCGCTGGTTTTTGTCTGCAAGACCTTTTGTTGATTGGTTAGATTTTAATACTAAATTTTTGAGTGCCTTCCAAGTTAGTTCGCAGGGCTACAGCATCTTGAATAAAATTCGTAGTCAGCATACGCAGCCTAACGAAAGCTTCACCAAATATTATGAAAAGTGCATGCGTATTGTAGAATGTTCTGGTGAAAAACTTGATACGCAAGAAATAACTTCTGCTGTTTTAGAAACGTTGAATACTACTTATCAGTCACAAATGCTAACAACTAGATATGCAACTTTGTCTGAATTTAGGTGTTTTTCTTGAGAATCTTAATGCAAAGATCGTTAGTCGTTCGAAACTTGAGTAGTGTAATTATTTTAAGAATTAGCACTTTCCGATATAAAATATCGGTATCGGTAACTAACGTTACACAACCGATACTTCTTACCGATATAACATTAACTTGTTAACAGCAACAGCCTTACAACGTCCATTTATTATTATCAGAATAACACTAGCTTTAGCTTAGCAGACGACACTCAGTGCACTTGGCCTCTGCCTCATGCACTTTTAATTGCTGCCACATGTGGGTCCATCCAGATACTCTGTCAACATCAGTGGTCCGGCTCCTAACCCAATCAGCTCCTTTCTCATCCTCAGCATCCAATCGCACATCGTCTGCTACACAAAAGAGCAGGATGCAGGCCCCCTTTAAAACCCAGGGTCCTGCAGATTTTCTCTCACACTCCCCGACTTTTTGGACATCAATTGCTACCAGCCACTGAGCCCTTGGAGCCGGAATTCCCACAGCATTGTTCAGAGTTAAGTAATAACGACGATCTTGGACTTAGTCAAATTTTAAAGGAGCTTCCCTCCTTTAGAGACTAAGTTCGGAAAGGGCGCATCTTTATATAAGAGCCCCCTTTCTTATTGCCCTTAGCCCCAATTAATCTAGAGTGCTTTAACATTAGTTATTGAAGGTTTAACTTGAATTAACGGTGAGATAACCCTAAACCTGAATAATCTAATTAAAAAGCTTTCGGACCGATAGATTGTGTGGACTCCCTTACATTGCTCATTATTGCTTTTGTGCTGTAGTTAGTAACGATTGCATTAGCGCCGGCCGGTACGAATTTATTATTACGTGCCTCTGTTATCTTCGTAAAACCTAACAATCAGGAATTACGAGACATTTACAATGGTGTCGAAGTTTTAGATTCGAATTTAACCCACGCCTAATCATTAAAAAAACTGCAGCACGTTACGGTTATTATTGAGCGAAGTAGCGAGTTTTCGGATTAAATAAGAGAAAAAAAAAAGAAAAAAACCTAGAGCAAGTAGGCTACTCGAAATCGAATTTGTTTTTCCTACCAGTCTAATTGATCGAATTTAGGACATAATCATGCCTAGTCACAAAAAAAGCATTACAGCTAGCAAAAGCAGGAAAAAAGTTTCCAAAAACGGGAACAATTTAAGGCTTTCGACTAGCGGTAGGCCTATTGTGAAGCCCAGTCGCCTTGCAGATGCTCATGTAGCCAATGCACCTGTCCCTCCCGCCCAGCAGACGACCGACGCACCTGCTCCTCCCGCTAAGCAGCCGACTCAATCTCGGCAGAGTAGACAGCGTAATCGCGTGCCTAGAGCACCTGCTAAAAAGCATAGCACAGTAGCGGAGAAATCCCCACTACGCCAGCAGCCAACAGATGAGCATCGGAATGATACCCATGAATCACGTAGCCCTCACCGTGATTCCCTTCCACAGCGCTCTCGCACGAATTCACCAGACGATTCCAGGAGAAATAGAGTGAATTATTATTCACGTAGTCGCTCACCACAGCATCATAGCCTTCCACCAAATAATTCACGCTATTTTTCGGATGGATTAAACGTCAATCTCCCACCTTTCTTGGCCCCAACAAGAACAACGCAGACTACAAGCCAGTAACATTGGCCGGTACTACACTCAGCCCCATGCCTCACAATCCGAGCAGAAACTAACTAACGCTCAATAAGAAAAAAAAAAACTCGGAGGTCAGCTCAAAACGCAGCAGGGATTTTGAGCCGGCAGGTTACTCAGACCCAGAGTCGATTCTTACACGTTAAATCAATGCCATACACGCTATTCTTGTCAAATTAATGCAGGTAAAATTTTGAAGTTAACGATAAGCGATTATTCGGATAATTTAAAACCATTATTGGATTCTCCCCTCCCCCTTCTTAAGGCTTAACGAAAACCGGCCGTCAACAACGAATAAGGCGATGTCATCTAAACATTGATAGCATCAAATTTAGAAAAAAAAAAATATAGCAAATCTGAAACACTACAAAAACACGCAAAACAAAAGCAATAAGCAAAACATGGCATTAATCGCTCGTTCAATTTCAATCATTAGCCGAACTTGAAATGTTATTTTTCCAACTTTATTCTGCGTAGAATTACCGACCCCCCGGCTCCTTCTTCCGCAAATTTATCATTTCGAATATAAGTTGTCAGGAATTGAAACCCCCCTTTCATTTAAGTTGTCAGGAATTGAAACCCCCCTTTCACTGAGTAACGTGGTATTTTTTTAAGGAAAGTAAAGGCCAACGAGAGTGCCGGACACTACGGTTACATGTAGGCTAACCAGAAAATTCTTCCCATTTTAATTTCGGGAAATTTGTAATTTTATTAGGAAAGTAAGTCTATTCGCCAGCCTAATCTAATTAACGACCCTCGCCTAACCTAGTCGTTCTCTTACGAGAGGAAGAACTAACTTTAATCAAAACCGAATTTTGTTAAAAACCGAATTCAAAAATCTATCAGCAGCGCTATAAACAAGCATTATCAGACAAAACTTTAAAACTCGAATATTAGCAGCACATTTAAGCACAATTCCAGAAATAACGTAGCCTCAGCTTTAGATCTAATTACGCTCATGTGGCGCAAATTTTCCCCCTAACTTTTAAATAAAGTAAACAAGACCCGGTGAAGCAATCAAGATTTTCAAGCGTAACCAGCAAGAATGGAAATTACACATCCCTTTAATTCCGTCCGTAACATCACCAACAATCTGTGTAATTTATTGGGACAGCACCTCAAACCCCGAAAAAATTACAGAAGAAAAACGAAGAAAGCGTCAAGAAATAAGGAAAATGCAGCAACAAGCAAAATCGGAGTTTTCAAGCAATCCAACGCCACACCAACTCCATCCAGCGGCGGCGATAGACACTAAAGGCCTAATTAAAGAACTAGATCCAAGGAACAAAACTCTCGCCCAACTCACGTTCGAATTGACTGTGTAGGCTACAATTCGAAATCCTCTTACCCAAGGCCCCATTTAATTTTTAATTTCGGAAATTTAAGTAGCACTTTTAGACAGCGGAGAAGGAGTTTCGCTGATCGAATCGTCTACTGCACGAGAATTGTTACGAAATCCACAAATTAAATGTCACGAGGTCAATACCGTAGCTCCCGTAAATTAGTAGGCGTCGGTGGAAAAAGGATAACAGCAGAAAAAAAACGTTGATCGCTGAAATCGCAAATACAGATTTTCCACAAACAATCAGTTTAAAGTCGTTCCCGATGGCAGTTTTGGGAAAATCCACATTTTATTGGGTTACGATTTTTTGTCAAAACAACCCGAATTGGTCAAGTTAAATCGTTAAGACCAAATTTTAGAAATAGGGGATCTCAAATTTAATCTGTCTACATCACCATTCGATGCTTGGGAAAATTATAGTCAGAACAAGGAATTGATTAATTTCGAAAATTATAACGTTTTAACCGAGCATATTGCAACGATCAATATTTCTTCAGCCGACGAAACAGACGAAAATCCAAAATCGACTTGGATTTTTGTCACAATGCGAAGAAATTCCGATCCTTCTTGCCAGATGTTTGGTTAATACTAGCCCTACTGGTTTAATCCCGATTATGGCTCTTAACTCATCCAGGGAGGATCAATTTCTAAAGGCAGGTTCTATTTTGGGCCACTACACCACGGCTGAAATAGAATATAATGATGAAGAGCACAATGAACAGGATCTAGGAACGCCAATTACAAAGGATAATCCCATCCCTTCAAGCTTAGCTCAAACAATAGGAAGAGCACAGTCAATGAACAACACGGACAAAAGATCAGCTACTTCGCTAACTAATCCCAGAACCTGTTCCGACTTCCTGCAGATGATTATTTATTAATTAAATCCTTCGTGAAGATGGAAGATATTCCAGTAAACTGCAGCTACAAATCTCTGGCTTTGCAGTTTATCTGGTATTAAACTAAACTATACTGAATGGACCCAACAGACTAGTAGATTCATAAATCCAGTCATCGTGAGAGCAGCGCACTACCTAGACCCCTTCAAAACTGTCAGAGTGCACATCAACCATTGTCGGCCTTACTTCATGCGTGCGAGAAATCCAATTCAGCCTTTCTCAACGCCCGACGACCTGGATTTAGTAGAAATCCAGAACGGAGGATTGAACGAATCCGAACAGGAAATCCGTGATTTGATTTCCAAACTACACCTCGACCCATCCGATCATGCCACAGAAATCTATGCACCTTGCTTGCACCCTCAGCAAAAGCTTACCCCTCCACTACAAGCTAACCTCCAGCTTGGCCCCTCGTCACGCTTACCCCCAGCAAACCCCACTCCAGCAGACGGAGCAGGGAAACGAAAACATAAGCTAACCGAACCTCGCACGTCTACGACGTTACAGAAACGTTTAAGACTTAAGGAACAAGAATTGGTAGAAAAGCGTAAGCGTAATTTCGATCAAGCCTTAGTTCCGGATCACGAGTAGCTAACCCAATCTCACCCCCCTCCCTCCCTGCCCCCACTTTAATACCGGAGAAATGCCGTACAAATGTGAAAAGTGCGTTCAAGCATTCAAAATCACATATAGATTCACCAAACGAGTAATTCGTTCAATCATGCAATTAAATAACGTAGCACACCGAAATAGGCTAGCGAATTTACACAAATTAAATATTCATAGCTATAAGTTCATAAGATTTGCTGAAAACCAAATTCGCAATGTCAAAATTAGCAAGACAGTCGCTACACAAAGCGAGAGAAACGTGTTAAGTGGGACATTACTGACGCTGGTAATAAGCAAATGCCAGTTCCCTTAATAGTATCAAGAATAAATAAATTCTTGATAGTGTCAATTGCCGAAAATCATAGCAAATTGGCAATGACCGACAAATAAATTAACGATAACACTCGTAAATCCATCTTGTCAGCAGCGAAACAGTAAATAAATATTCCATTGTCAGCAAATGTGTGTCGCAGTTCGGCATGAACCTACCTTGACAATGGAGTACAGCGAAGTATGCAGTACAGCTTCGTAGAACAATTAATAAATTGCGAACTTATCGTAAAATGACTCGGGTATCAGCATGAAGCAGTTTATGTATTTATTGGTAAAAAAAAAATGGTATAGTATATCTATAAGCTAGCTCTCCACGAGTTTTGGTGGAAAGAAAGCGTATAAATGATAAGTATGCAGGACGAGCGACGCACACGCGATCCAAATCGACGATCGTACAGCAATTTTGGTTTTGCGAATTAATTTGTGTTCAGTTCCGACGATTATACGGATTGGAATTGCGCACACTTGAAGGGGATTAATTAATAATTTTAAGTAAATTATGCTAAGGACGATAATCCATTTACGGCAGTTAGGCTATCACATGGCATAGCACTACGTAAAACGGATGGTCAAGCAAATTTACGAGAAATCGACGTAAGACATTCACATCTGAGCATTCAAGAATTGCGTTAAATCAAGATTTACGTAACTAATTAAGAGGTCGGTGAATAGAATAACCTTGACGGTTCACTTCAAGTGCAGTACGCACGTAGACAAAACATCACGATGCGAAATTCCAACCCGGAAAATGGCGGACAAAGAACTTACCTAGTCAGCCTCACATACCAGCGAAAATCGCACGCAATAACGTAAAAATAATTCCTAAAAACTATGTACGATTAACCTTGGCACCTTAGAGTAGCCGTACACGTACACGCTAAATTTATGTACGGATGGCATCTGTAAGATGTTACTATCGTACTAAAAAGCCGGAGCCCCGTCACGCTCCACGTTTCAAACGCAAGCATGAAAAAAAAAATAATATATCAAGTGAGGTAGTTTTGCAGAGGCCATCCAGGAGCTCCGGCCTTGCCCCCTATACCACCAAACCATGCATGATCACCTAAAAATCATGTAGGCTACCCAGAAATTTTTTGAATTAGTAGGTTAAAATTTTGAAAACAAAACCAGGAACAATTTCAGTACGCACAATCCTGTTTCACTAGCTTCAAAAGCCTTGTCACGCAGCAATAAAACTTACAGAGTTCGTCAGGCACGCCAGACGAAATCTCGAAGCTTTAGGCGAACCAAGGCGACATCAAAATTCCCAAACGTCCCCCGCCCTCCCCCACTCCTACCTTCTAATCACCTTTTATTTCTGGAATTGCGACAATTAAGTAGCATATCATCCGGAAATAAAATAAAAACAAGCATTGACTGGACTACGCAAAAATAACCAAGAATTTTGAAAAAAAAAAAAAATTTGAAAGTGTTTTTACAAAATCAAAATATCCAGGAGCCGATGAGGCGAGCCCACTCTGTGTTCATTTTTCCTGGTATATCCTATACGAGTTGCAAAAAAATTACGACTATCCAAAATTATTTTAGCACTAGATTAGAGTTGCCAATTAGAGATCCCTTGGCATGATGTTTAAGACGCGTGAACGAAAATCAAATGTCACGAACCTCCTTCCCCTCCCCCTCCATCAAACTTCAGTAACACAAGATGCACGCCATTCTAGCCAAGTTTTCAACCAATTGTGGATTTTGCAGGGGTGTTACTGTATCATGCATGACCTAGCCGATTACATAATAAACAGAAATCTAATTGATTAACCCTGGCACCCTAAACACGCACGTGGGCTAACGAACTACTCCCTCCCTCCCCCGAGAACATCTATAGACACGGTCCGAAAATACGATGATTAACATCAGCATTAATTTAGACCAACAAAATTCTAACACCCTTCCCCCCCCCCCCACAGTTCACATTGCGCTCCATTAGAAAATAATGAAGACGGGCTAATTTCGATAAAGAATTTACAAAAGTCTTAATAATAGACGTAAGTCCAAATAAGAATTTGAATAACACAAGTATTAATAAGGCCAAACTAAGTTAAGGATTGAAAGTCCATTCACAGGTAATACTTAAAAAGAGTACGAAATTCTCTCGAGAAATTTAGGTTGCACATTCTATCCCGCACTACCTCCCCCCCCCCCATAACAGGCACGTCTACGAAATTGCATGTTTCGGACATAACTAAAACCAATAATTAACAACTGCATGTAGGCTATCAAACACAGCCAAATTCTGGAATAATCTACAGTCAGCAGTCAGGAAGTAACTTCACTTAGATCTATAGACGCAGTCGAGATTATTACGAGTTATCTACAGGGTGTTCGGAAATTGGTGTCAAATATTTTGAGGGTCCGCTGTGTGATCAAAGATAAGAAGAAAAAGTCCTATAAACATGGGTCCGGAAATGCACCAGTCTTTAGTTACAGCCCCCCCCCCCAGGTTTGGGGTAAACAGTTCTTAAATACCTCGTAATGATTCACCGTTTCCATTCCAAACTCAGGATATGTGCCATATCATACCTGGTATTTCAGTACTTCATAATACAGTATTGGGTCGCACAACTTATCAGAGGGAGAGGTAATTTTCTTATGGGGGGGGGGGGGGGATCTGAGGTGGAGATTTACCTCCAAATCAAAACCAAGTTTATGCGATGATTTTTGTGGAAGCTGGAGCGTTAGACAAAGGCAACAAACAAACAAACAAATAAGCAACCAAATTCAAATGTGTGGGTTGAGTACAGTAATGTTGTTCTCGCCGCTTCGGCCAATGAAACAAGTGATCATCCGAATTCTAAGGATTCCCCCACTTTTACGTTTTAAGCTTCTTTGCTTGAAGAGTAGAAAACAAACACATTAAATCCCTCACTTTTAATGGCGAGGATACCCGATTGATAATGTTTGGTGCTCTCCACAGAGATGTACGTACAGTAGTTGTTTTTTTTTTGGAGCGGGGGGGCACAAACTTGGAAAACGATGTAACCTACTTGGTCTTTACACGTAATGAAAGAAAGTACAGTACTACTTTCGATTGTTTTCAATCACACGATGTGTTTTTTCTACAATTTGTTTCATTAAAGTACAAGACCAAAGCAGTTACTCCTCTCTTCCCCCACGTTTGATCCCCCCCCCCCCCATAAGAAAATTACCTCTCCCTCTGATAAGTTGTGCGACCCAATACTGTATTATGAAGTACTGAAATACCAGGTATGATATGGCACATATCCTGAGTTTGGAATGGAAACGGTGAATCATTACGAGGTATTTAAGAACTGTTTACCCCAAACCTGGGGGGGGGGGCTGTAACTAAAGACTGGTGCATTTCCGGACCCATGTTTATAGGACTTTTTCTTCTTATCTTTGATCACACAGCGGACCCTCAAAATATTTGACACCAATTTCCGAACACCCTGTATAGAGTTATCAGTAGGAAAAAATAAAAATTCGGCAGGACGCACGATTAATAATTCGGCCGTATCAGACGCAAGCACCCCCTCCCCATGTAACACAGAGACCGAGTTAGATAAATACACCGAAAAATTCAATTCCCCGATCCTCCCCCCTCTTCCCACACCCAACCCCTTTCACGTACAGCATAACCAGCATCAATTAAGAATTAATTGTTCGATACGAAAATTAAAATCGGAATAGAAGGGAAATGATCGTCCATGATTTCCAGAGGACCAAGACAATTTTCCGTCCTCCGTCAAACGCAACCGTTTTCAAATTTCACAACTATCGTGAACGATCATTCCTCTCTTTCTCAACAGATTCAATTTGGTTTCTCGAGACTAACTCATTGCAAATTAGAAACGCTAAACTAAACAATAGCGGAGAAGTTAACATTGTTGATCAAATAAAGCCTAAAATTAAAACACACTGCCGAACAGCCGCAAGCAACGTTACAAATCCGTACTTGGGTCTTTTTCTCGTCAGATTTTTGTGGTGACATGCGCAACATCAAAAGGATAGGGCACTAGCCTGGTATGCCATTCATGAAAGTAGCGAATTAGATGTACGCATGTCAATTAACGACAAAATCATCAAAGCCAAACAATGATCATCGTCGCCAACATCGACGAGATCCAGTAAGCAACCACCAATCAGTAGCTCTACGTGGATTTCCCGTCACAGGATGGTGCCACACGCAACCATCGCTAGCACTTTTGCGCCAACGCAAAGCGAAACTGAATCTCGAGCAACACATCAATAGGTTGCACTAAACGGCGTTCACAGCCGATTAGGACGGACCAAAAAGTAATGGTCTGAAAGCAAACAAGCAAAAATAGGTTGTTTCGACATAGGAAACAACAGGGTACTGGTATAATTGAAATACTCGTGCTACGTCCTCCAATCGGACAACTGCAAAATAAGTTTATTTCAACAGGGCGTGAAGTTGGAACGCCAAATAAAATAAGTCAATAAGCGTATTTTGATTGCCATAATTAGAAAATGAAATTGACCTATGTTAAAATGACATGAATTGCAATTGATGCGTTAAACGGATTACACAAGGATTTTGTTCTCCCTTGTTACAGTAAAGATGAATACCGCACATCGGGAGACAGCACATCGGGACGCATACCGCACATCGGGACACATACCGCACATCGGGAGGAATACCGCATGACAACCAATAATTGGTACTTCAACTCATCAATGGGTACTCCAATCCTAACGGTACCCCACTTCTCAAAGGTACCCACCTCACACGGACTAACTCCATTCATCATGAGCTCATGAACAATTCATCAGATTCAACAATTCAGTGCAACAAGGACTTCACAACACAGAAATCAGTTCAGTGAAACTCGCGAAAGTACGACAGACAATGTAAAACAAAACAGAACACTCCAAAGTTAATAAGTGGACCGAAATCACGAGGCCCACTACGAAATTATTGAACAAGTTCTTAAGTTAAATACTCCTGATTCTCCCAGTGAAATAAAATTATGAGACAGGAGCTGCATGGTAAATATTAAGACAGGACACCTAGTTAAGGAAAACAAAAATTGTAACACAGTCGAAATTTATTGACCGATATTGTCACATAGGTAAAAAAAAAACTCGAAATATTATTACTATGAAATCGGAACATTGTACAGTGTTGTATATGGAAATATCTGACATGTATGTACCATCACAGTAAGTACTAAATAATACAGTATCAGCACTCACTCACCCCCCCCCCCCCCCCCCGAAAAAAAATTCCAGGAATTTTTTTTGTGTGTTTTGCATGAGAACTCAAAGAACTTCGAAAATTCCAACCCATAGGTTCATCGACCAACAGCTAGGCCCACTTAACAATCATTCCACCCCAATAGAAAAATAGGATTCCGAATATGTATTCGAAAATCTGAGGTTTGCTATGCAAGGTCTTTTACTCATGGAAAACTTAAAAATATATTATAAAATTAAGGGTATTCTTAGCGCAACCTGAAGTTTTTTCCTTGCATCTTAGTGGGAAGTTTACTCCAGCAATCACCAGTAAGTAGAATCATAGTGCGGAATAAGTTAAAGTACTAAATTAAAATTAAAAACTTTTAAGGAGATAGATCGTTACCCCAAGTAAGGAGTAGCCGACCTTATTTCAGAAAAGGCGTTGTTGTAATTATTTTAAGAATTAGCACTTTCCGATATAAAAGATCGGTAATCGGTATCGCTAACTAACGTTACACAACCGATACTTCTTACCGATATAATATTAACTTATTAACAGCAACAGCCTTACAACGTCCATTTATTATTATCAGAATAACATTAGCTTTAGCTTAGCAGACGACACTCAGTGCACTTGGCCTCTGCCTCATGCACTTTTAATTGCTGCCACATGTGGGCCCATCCAGATACTCTGTCAACATCAGTGGTCCGGCTCCTAACCCAATCAGCTCCTTCAGCATCCAATCGCACATCGTCTGCTACACAAAAGAGCAGGATGCAGGCCCCCTTTAAAACCCAGGGTCCTGCAGATTTTCTCCCTCCCCGACTTTTTGGACATCAATTGCTACCAGCCACTGAGCCCGAGGAGCCGGAATTCCCACAGCATTATTCAGAGTTAAGTAATAACGACGATCTTGGACTTAGTCAAATTTTAAAGGAGCTTCCCTCCTTTAGAGACTAAGTTCGGAAAGGGCGCATCTTTATATAAGAGCCCCCTTTCTTATTGCCCTTAGCCCCAATTAATCTAGAGTGGTTTAACATTAGTTATTGAAGGTTTAACTTGAATTAACGGTGGGATAACCCTAAACCTAAATAATCGAATTAAATAGCTTTCGGACCGAACAACTTGTGTGGACTCCCTTACTTTGCTCATTATTGCTTTTATGTGCTGTAGTTAGTAACGATTGCATTAGCGCCGGCCGGTACGAATTTATTATTACGTGCCTCTGTTATCTTCGTAAAACCTAACAATCAGGAATTACGAGAGATTTACAGTAGCGGTAACGCTAAGAGTAAGAGTGTGTCAAATGGTAAAATAACAGCGTTTCTATGCCTAAATTTAACGCAAAATATTCATGTGTTGTGTGCAGTAATTTGGGTTGGTTGAAATGATTTTGTCCTAAGAGAGCCGAGCATGAAAAACAAGCAAACGCATCAGTCGGTCAAGGTCAAGGTCAAGGGTGTAGCGCAAAGCGTAATGCATGGCGTGGTCGTAGTGAAGGTAGAAACAGTGATCAAACTCATTATACGGATAACTTAAATAAGTCGCATAAAACTTACTATAAGTCAGGTCAAGCAGCGCAGGTTAACAGTAGTGAATTTAATCCTTGCGCCGCGGAATTTAATCCAAAAAACGAGTAAGCCAACCAGACGAAAGTCGGACGCCTGGTGTAGGCTAACCTCCACGTAATCGTCCATTCACTAATGGCACTAAACATAGATCTAGAAGCCCAGAATCAGCACCATGTGCTTATTTTACTTTGAACTTTAAAAAAGAAAGTGTGGAAGCTATTTTGGACAGTGGAAGTACACTTAGTTATATAGATTTGTCATTAAAAGAAGATTTAGTGAACATGGGTTTTGAATTTGTTCCGAAAATCTATAGAATTCGTGTAGCTGATCGGCGCTATGTAGAGTGCCCAGGTTACATTGACGCTATCTTCCAAATTCAAGGCAGAACCCACTCGTTCCCTCCTATTTTAATGCCAAACACTATTCAACCAGTTATTTTGGGTGTTAATTTTCAGGCAAGAACTGGTTTGCAACCAAAATTTTGCTGAGAACTCATAGTACTGGTTAGATAAACCTAACGAAGTTTTTAAACTTAAACGTAGGGCCAGTCTAAATAACATGAATATGACAGTCGATGGTGAAAAATTTGTGATAGACGAATTTTGCGCTACGGTGGATGAAATTCGAGCTAAGGCATACGAAAGCAAAGTTTTAAATGATGAACAAAAAGAAGAACTTTTCCAGCTTTTGCTAAATATCGTCACGTTTTTAGTTCACGAATAGGAAAAATTGACTGCTTTTTCGACATTGATACAGGGGACCATCCACCAATAACGCAAAAGCCGTTTCCACAATCTCGTGTTAAGAAATGCAAATGTGTATGCATGTTGAACATATGTTACGGTCAGAAGTTATTGAGGCTACAGAAGTAACTTGGAGCTCTAGTGCTTTTATTGTGCCTAGGAAGGGAAACCAAACTCGTCTCGTGGTAAATTACGTCCCTATTAATAAAAGCCTCAAACCTTTCCAACACCTAACACAGATAAGTTTGTGTCTAGGGGAAAAGATTGCACATTTTTCTCCGCGATAGACGCAAGGGACGCATATTGGCACATGCAACTGACAGAACGTGCTAGGGAACGTGCTGCATTCGTAACCCCATTTGGTGCTTGCAAGCCTTTTCGGCTCCAGTTAGGTCTTAGAAACGCCCCAGCCGCTTTCTGTGGTTTCATGACGAAGATTATTTCAGCCTGTAAGGGAAAATGGTGTAGAAGTTTTTTTTATGACATTATGCAATTAATGTAACACGCTGCCTTGGAAGGTTGTCTCAAGGTCATGTCAGAGGGTGGTTTACATATTAACCTAAACAAGACTAACTTTTGTGCTGAAGAGTTAGATTTACTTGGCTATAGGGTAACCACTGAAGGCCACAAATTTAAAAAAAAGGGAAGTTTTAGAGCAATGGCCGCACCCAACTTCAATTAAATCCTTGTGTAGGCTAGTAGGCTTAGGAAACTGGTTCAGATGCTTAATTCCTTATTACAGTCACAAAATAAGCAATCTTTTGCTAGTACTAAAGGGTAAGGAACCGAAGTTCTTTTGGACAGATTAACAGGAAAGTGCATTTCAAACTCTAAAGAATTCGTTACCTACCGGGCCGATTCTTGCGAGTCCAGACTACAATCTGCCATGGGAAAGGTGGTCCGATGCGTCCTTCGGCTCAATTGGTTCGGTTTTGTGTCAGCGTGACCCTTTAACTAATAAGCTGAGGACAATCGACATGATTTCTCGTCGCCTTATACCTGGTGAAGCTAGATTAGGGGTCTGTGAAAAGGAGCTCTTAGCGATTTGCTATTCACTTAAAAAGGGGCGTGGATATTTGGAAGGTGGAAAAATATTGTGTCATACTGGTCTAAATGCAGTAATCCTGTAGGCCGTATGGACCGTTGGTTGGTTAATTTATCACAGCTGAACGCTACACTTTTTGTTTCTAGAAAATCTAATCAAGTCGCAGAGATTTTATCTCGTATGAGGGAAGATGAAAAGGATTACCGACCAATTAGTAATCCAATTCTCCCACCCGCAATTGACGAACGAATACAACAATCATATTTGTTGTTTAACAACGACTGCTTGTGCAACCAAATTGATGCAGAGCAGATGACGATTGAGCAGATAGCAAAAGCTATGCGAACCGATCCCTTTACTAATGCTTTGCTGCTAACAATAAAAGGTGAGAAGGGGCAAGTCGTGTTTGAGTCAGCAGCTATGCGAAAATTCGTCCAGCGTTATGAAAACAAAGCTGTGGTGATGGATGATGTTATTTACGTAGATGTTTTGGGTCAGCCTAACCTAAAAATACTTGTACCTAAAGCCTTACGTAAAATATTATGGTAATGTTGCATGATGTGACATTAGGTGGTCACTTAGGGGTATATCGCACTTTGAAACGGCTATACAGAGTTTACACATGGCCTAATGCAAGTAAAAGTGTTGTCAGATATATTCGTACATGCAAAATTTGTCAGCAACATAAAGCAAATCAAGGGCGTAAGGCTCCGATGTTAGTTTCTGAAGAGCAGTCCAGATCTGACACGGTAATGGCGGACATCAAAGGCCCGCTAGTTCGTTCTAAGGAAGGCTATGCTTTTATGCTTTTATGCTTTTTCGTTTTCCCGTTGGGTGGAGCTGGTACCGTTAAAAAAGGCAGACGGTCCATCCATAGCGAAAGCACTCATAAATGACGTATTCCCTCACCACAATATACCACGTTCCTTAGTCTTTGACAATAGCAATTATTTTCGTGGTAATTTGCTAAACAGTGTATGTAAACAGTGGGGAATTAAACCTAAATTTATTTCAGTTTGGCACCTCTAAAGTAACTACAGCGAGCGTATTAACCGAGAATTGACTAAACTACTGGCAATGTATGTTAACACTGAAAATAGGTCTCATAGGAATTGGCCAGATGGGCTGAAACAAATTCAGATCGTGCTAAATTCTAATAAGGTTGGGACGGTTAAACGTTTAAACGGTTAACCGGAATTTGAACGTTTAAACGTTTAGCATTTTTCGTTTATTTATAATCGAAAAAATGGGAAGAGGGTACTAAATTTGTAAACATTTGGTTGGAAGGTGTCAGTCTTATGTTTTGTCTCGCATCATACTTAGCTTTTTTTTTATTAATTATTTTATTCTGATTGGATATCCATAAATTTTGTTTATATAATGTACAGTAAAACCTGAGTTATCCGAACTGATGTTTTACTGTATCCGATTATCTAAACTGCCCTTGGCCAAAAATACCGAAAAACTTCGGCCAAAGAAATTGCTACACTTTCTGAAATGGGCGATCTTGGAATGCTGACAGCCACTGGTTATGCTTCTGCAGTATTTTTTACCACTCTGCCATTTTTAAAAATGTTTTTATTACCTTAAAGTTGTTTAAAGTCCTCAAATATTAACGAGCGTCGACAGCGCTCACGCAATCCATTGCGGGTCGCCATCTTTGGCTCCTAGCCGGCTGTACACAAAGGACGCGTGCACACTTGCTCCAATGGAAACGGCGTTACTCGCTTTGCGCGACGTCATTTCATGACTGGCCCCGACGCGTTCAACAGGCACCTAGCATGAATCAACCAATCGGAGCTCGCGATACTAAAGGATGCACCAGCGGCCGTTGAAACGGAGCAGTTTATTCGTTGAAATTAATGTCAACATCGATGGCAGCCGGAAAGGGGATTTCCCCGGAATTCTCAGCACTCAAACGCGACAAGACGGCGGCTGCATGTTGTTCCGTGTTTAATGTGTCACGATCGCTTAAACCACGTGCTATTTTCATGACACAAAAGTAATTTAACGCCAGTTTTGACGACTCCTACAACAAAAATAATAATCAAGGTAAATAAAAAATGTTATCATTAGGCCTACTGCAAGATTTACTTTCCGCATCGACCAATCAAATTCAAATAAACAGAAAAAACTGGTACCCGGTGTTTACTACTAGCTAGTCTGTTATGATTCGATGAACTTATAGGTGAAGTTTGAAAGGTGTTAGCGTATTTTTTTCCCCCGATAACGTTTTCGGACTTTACCGAATATCAACAACGATCGTTCATAATGCTTTAATTTTTTTTTCAATAATTTGCGGTACAATTTAAGTTTACCTTTGGAAATGTAAATGTTGGTTAATTAGTTTTAGTTTTTTTTTTAATTTTGTTGGGGGGGGGGGGGAGAACCGTTTAAACGGTAAACGGTAAATTAGGTTCGTTTAGTAAACGTTTAGGCAAATAACCGGTTTTTCCCAACCCTAAATTCTAATGTCAATACCACGACAGGGTTTACGCCAAGTTGTTTATTGCACGGATATGAATTCAACCAACCCGAAACGCCAATCCCTAAAGCAACCCCTAGTGACGTAGATTTGGGGATAGCCGTCTTAAACACAACGGCGCGTTGGCGTCGCGCAGTACGAAAAATGCTTGCTCGCAGACAGTCGGAGCAAGAACATCGTGCTAATAAACTAAATAAACTTAGAACTAGAAAAAGTTTTAGGGTGGGTGATTTAGTTTTGCTACGCAGTCATCATAAAAGTGAAAAGAGCCGTTTCATAGGTAAGAAAAATGTTTCCTAAATACGAGGGTAGGTTCCGAGTAGTAAAAGTTATTAACCCAGTAACTTATCAGTTAGAAAACACAGAAACTGGTGTGCTTGATAAATATTATCATCATTCTGACAATTTAAAGCGCTTAAATGAAGATGATAGATGGGGAAACTAATTCAGTAGAATATTAAATTTATTCTTGTAAATTAGTAATAAGTTATTTACAATTAACTCAATCCTTTTAAGTTAGACCAGGTATTAACTAATAATTTAAGGCTAGGCTAAACTGTCTACACTTCGCTACTGTCGCTTGCTTCTGAAGTAATTGTAGTAACTAGTTAGAAAAGAAGAAAAAAAAAGAAGAAAAAAAAAAGGGAAGGATCCTTAAGTTTTGAATTGTTATCCTGTTTAAATGATAATTATGTGCTATTTAAAACTAACCTGTTGAGTAGCCCTCTGAATCCAAAGCATGTTGACGTGGTGGCGACCCATGAAATGCAACTGTACTCGTAGACTCTGAGGATGGTCCCAGTCGATGCTCGTCGTCGTCTTGAAACCCCTATCTTTCATAATTCACATTAATGGTGTTTACAAACGGAATTAGATCATCTGTGTTGAACTGTTCAAAGTGCGAAGTGTTGTAAGAATTCTTCAACACGAGTCTCCACCATGTATGCAGAAATCACTTTGAACATCTTCTGTTTTAGTGGATCATGTAGCACACGATAAAATTGTAAATTCCAAGCAAGATCTAATTCTGCATGGCTTGGCAGTCGTAGAGTAGGCTCACTTGTATTGTTTTCTTTCTACTGGAGCTTCTGCCATACTTTTTTTTCCTAGCTGTGTCAATTTAACTACACCCTTCCAGTTTGAAGCTACGTAGGCAAACAATTTCGAATCTTTGTATGCAATGTCGTTTGCCATGCTTACAATCCAATTGTTACGAAAACACATTGTTGGAACACATTGTTTCACCTAAGCATCATAAGTTATTATTGTTGTACCTTTTTCTACATTAAGGCAAAATTTACGCAATCACAAAATTGCTACTATTAAAACCGAAACTTTATTTGTTTGATTAAGCAAGTTGTCTACGAATGTTTTCCTGTAGTTTTCTGTGGGTTAAGACTTAGTTGTATAGAATTCCAAATAATTAGCTAGTTGTAGCAATTAATGGAAGGGAGTTCATTGATTTTTTATGATAAGAATTCTTGTTAAGTCGCTAAGATTGCTTTCTAACTTGACACTAAACGAATCCATTATTTGTATTTTATGTGGAGTTACAGATTTAAAATGGGAAAGAAGTCTTCGTACATGACAATATGGCCCAGTTGTTTACTAAATATATGTTGTTGGCCAGAATGCATAAAGATCTGTGGATTCTAAACCTGTTGAAGGGATCACTTATAAAGTTTTAGCGCGCACTCAGCAATAGCAGCTTATTTATTTTCAAATCCTATGGGTCAATTTTACAGTATACTGTTACTCTTATTCTTTTTTGTTTGGTCCTCAGGGGGGGAATCATGGTACGGCATTAATTATCATGCCATAGTTTGGTACATTAGGACCCCTGTTGCCAGTGATATTGAGCCTAGTGCTCCCTTACGCTATTGTAGTTGCTAGTTGTTGTAGTTGTAGTTGTTAGTTGTTGTAGTAGTTGTAGTTGTAAGCCGTTAGTCGCACCCTAAGATGCATAGTGTGCTCATATTATACGCTAAGTAGTGCTAGTGCACCTTTATTATGTAAATGGGCAGAGGTATGTATGGTTCATATCCAGATGTCATAACTATGGTGGTCTGTACATTACACCTGTATGTAGGTGGAGCCCTGGTAGTGTGGGTGAAAGGGTGAAGTGCTGTGGGGACACCTTGTGTTACATCCTGGTACTATGAGCTGCTACTTAACCAACACCTCTGGCCTCAGCTGGTCAGTTCACCTCTGGGCTCCAACCCAGCAGCACTTCTCTCCTCTCCTCTACACTACACTACAGGTCAAAGCCAGGAGCCAGGAGCCTTCTAAGCCTCCTGAGCTACTAAACCACTGCACTGCCCGCGTGGACCTGAATACACCTACTTCAACCCTAACGAGTCTGGTTATTTGGGTGAGGACTTCGACTACGTTCTATTCATTTCCCCCGTAGCACAGGGTATCGGAGATGTGGCCACAGTACCCGAGGCGGGGAGTGGCAAGGACTGTTCAGTTAAAAATGGGTTCAACAGTGAGGATGGTTCCAAAGAATTCTGATCTGCAGTCCGTTCCAAAACTTCAACTGCCCCCACACTCGGTGCGCTGACAGACACTGGGAAAGCGGATCGAATTGAGTGGACCGATGGTTCACGCAGAGTGTGGCGTAGGAGAGGCAGAATAAGTGGATCGATGTCAAACAGCGACCGATAACAAAGCGGTGTAGAGAAGAAAAGATGAGCTACAAGCTCCGTTCGAGTTTATATATGAAGGAGGCTGCGCAGTGGGTAGCAACGCGGAAGGACATCTTCGAATTTAATTTTCTAAATCAAACAGCATTCGGAGAGAAGAGAATGTTAAAAACAGGTAATGTATATTTTTAATTGGCAACTATCTTTAAAGTATTGAATTGACTTGATATTAGTTATAAATAGAGCAATAGTTTTAAAATTGATTTTGGTTTAAAATTGTGATTTTTTCTTCCACTTCGACTTAAAACTTTGAAAATTCGATAACTTATTTTCGGTTTATACTTGGAAAGTTAATTGTTCTGCCTCGGAATCACTGTTTGAAAGTAGCGCTTCGACCGGGAGTGGCCTCCGGTGTTTATTAGGCACTCCATTCCACTGGCTTGAATTCTCCAAATAACTGGCAAACCAGTGGAATGGAGTGCCTAATAAATACAGGAGGCCACGCCAGGTCTGAGAGTTATTTTCAAATAGTGATGCCGAATCTGACAATGTAGTTGAAAGCTTTTAAGTTATTAGTGCCTGATGAACACAGACAGAAGACTGTCGAACATTTGAAAGAATGTTGGTATAGTAAGTATTCTTTCAAAGTCTTAAATTTTAAATGCAGTGAAGTCATTTAGATATTGCAACCCAGATCTGGGGACAAAAAAAACATACAACCTGCCATACAATATGAACCTTTTATTTGTGAGGTGACTTACAATGACAGCAGTAGCAATAACAGAATGACTTGTTCCGTTGTATAAAAACGGATCTTAAAAAAACTACAATACATCAAGTAGTACAGTAAATGATCATGAATGACATGGGAGCTACTGATGTTTTTAAATCCCAAAGTTTAAACTACATTATGGTTTGACTTCACACAATAAACCTATATTTAAAAAAAAAAAAGACAAATAATAAATCTGCTACAGCAATCTAAAGTACTGAAAATGTTTAAGATACACCTAAGGGAAAATCTGGTAATGCAAGAATCCATAATTACATGCTATCTGTGATGACGATGACGATATTTACCACAATTCGCACGACCTTTCCCCACTAAAAATTAATGAGTAATGCCATGAACAACACAAGGATTGTGTTGTTGGTAAAGTCCTTTGTCCACAATCCCAGGTCCTATTCATAGTACAAATGGTGCAAATCTACTACCTACATAACCAGTATTATTTGGTGGTATGGATATTCAACAGCCTTAGTCATGGTACATCCTAATATGAAATCATGATATATCGTCACCCAAAAAGATAGCTTTGTAATGTTTATGGCTTGGTGTGGCCAAAATGCTGTGTTAAGAGAAGATTTAGATAATTTAGGAGCACCAGTTCATATGCTAAATTTGAAACATTTTGCAAACTACACAAATAACTTGCAATTAAAATTGATGCAATCGAAGTTAATTGATGCAATCGAAGTTATTAAACAGGGAAGTATGTTTTTGCATTTCTGAACTACGGTATACTTGTTTTAGAACACCCAGGTACAAAAAGATTCTGTTAATACTGGAATTAAAAGTGGCAATATTAGTAGGTAATTTGACAAACTTATCTATTTGGCCGCTCCAAGTTATAGAAATGTTTTCAGATACCACACACTTGAAAAGAACCCCAACATTAAGTTTTACAGGGCTATGCTAATTTGTCAAATTATGACATCCACTGCACCATTTTAATCTTGCACCTTGTGTACTTCAACTAGGTACGGAGCCAATTTTCAAGTAGCACAAATAGAATAAAGAATTGAGAAGTACCTAATAAAAAAAAAAACCCTCTTACAACAAATTTTCAAAGTTGCGTACCCGAGAAACATTTTAACCATGTGTGGCCATAATCTTTTCATCCAATTCTCACAATACATTCCCAAAAATCAATACAATTGCTTTTGTCGTTTTTTCTAACCAATTCACTTATTTGTCACCGAAGAATGCTGAAAGAGATTTATTTGTGGGATGCACTGCACAACTTAAAATGGAAAAAGTTTTAAATATTTGTTTGTATTTCGTCTCACTCCCAGCTTAATTTTAGTCGTAAAAAAAAACCATTTCAAAAGTTTAAATAGCGGGATTTAGTCATTCTCCAACTTATTGTTAAAATAAAGCTGCCACGCCCATGCACATGGGAATGTACTGTATTGACGTGACACAGAAGCACCTGAACACAATGGCCAACTGTTGTGAAAGTTCGTTTTTATGCTGCATTTTCAGCTGTTGCATTTGTGGAATCCGCATCTGACTTGGCAACTTTAGCTGGATGTACTGTCTCTGAGGCATCTGCTGGACGCTTTTTGTCCTCTAAAAATTAAAAGCAAATTTATAAACTGTATTGTTCAACTGTGAAGTGGTTCAACACACAGAATTTGGACAGGCTTACTACGTAATCAACACACAGTTGGGAGTTTACTGCAAACTCACGCGTTTCCTCGAATATGAGCCAGAATACAATTTATTTTCCTAACACAGAAATCCCTATGGCCAGTGATTATATAACTAGCCTAGAAATCCCTATGCCCAGTGCTTATTTACCAGACCTAAATATATTGCAGTGCTATTTTCGATTAGCATTAGCACAAATGGGTCGAATATCTACTTTAATTGTACGAATGAGACCTATGTTGCTTGATCCTGAAATAGGGTTTGGAGAAGTATACACATTGTGTGTTTGGTCACTGACAAAAGGGCAACAGGTGCTGCTTCGAAGGCCAGAGCTTTTTATAATGCTAACGAAAAATATACATGCGGCAAAGGTAAAGGGAAGGTGTAATATCACTGGGGAAGAGGGCGAGTGGCATGGTGCCACCTTACATTACAATGTGGATACTTTACCTTTTAAGGAGGGAGTTAAAAAAAAATTGTCGTCACCTACGGATTTTTTTTTCATCATCCATGAAGTGAGGCATTAACAAAATATTTCTTGTGAAAAATATTGAACATGATGATTTTAAACCTACTACTTGCATTCAATAGATATTGATTAAGGTGCATAGACAACAATTGGGTGTGTAGCAGCGGCTGCGACGACGGGCGGTGCTTTAGCAGCGTCATACTCCTGGTGATGCAGTTGTGGTGTTTCTTAATAGGCCAGGCAAATTAGAAAATGAGGTAGAAAAAATAACGAAGCAGAAAATCGGCACACATGTCCAGGAAGTACATTCGAATAACAAAAAATGCGCCAACAATTTCACTGCTGCTTCCGGCCTCCATCTTGGAAAATGGCTGACAGATAATGCATTTTCAGCTATATCGGCAGACCTATCAATTCTACAACAAAATTCCATTACACTAAACTGGTAGAAAATTAAATTTCTAACAGATATGGTTCTCTTCATTTTCTTTGTAGGACGAACAGTTCTTTTGCAAATTTGTAACATGTATGCAATATTATTGGCGCAATGATTACATTTGCTATTTATTGAGAAACAAACAACACTGCCACAAAATCAAACAATATTTATTGTAAAGCTTAAAAGAATCTTTCCTTCATAATAAGGAAGGATTTTGGAAATAAAATAAATGTCCATGGCAGTAAGTAATTGGCAGTCACCATTGTCAGACCTCTTGCTAGAGCACAGAGTTCATCATCGCTATCTTATTGCAGTGCAGACTTCATTAAAGGTATCTTTAAGTAAAACAGGCACTAGATGCAACGAATGTTTGGCACAAAATGTTATCTTTTCATCTGATGAGGCTGGTCGTCTTACAGTAAATCCTAAATTTAAACAAGCCTTTTTGAGGTCTTTGTTGGGCAAGTCATGGATGCTTTCGTTTAATCCCTCCATTTCAGACATTTTTGTTTTTAACGTTAAATGGGTTCAAAATAAAGCTTTTAAGTTTAAACCAAAATTAAATGCAGCGCGAAAAACTTCTCTACCAAATCCACAAGTTTATACAAAAAAAATACACTTTTAAGGACCCCTAAGCACTCTGGTACGTGAATAGCTAAAATACACAATGCTCTTAACTACAATACTCGGCTTGGCAGCCTTAAAGCATAACCCATGTACACTTACCCTCTTTACACACAATTGCTGTGTTGTCAGTCTGTCCTTCCTGTTCCACCGTAGTACGGGAAGTCCGGCACTGATTTTTGGCAGTAGATGTCTCTGGCAGTCTAATCCACTGGGACCTTGGTTGGCAACTCAAAATCCACTGCTTGGCTGCACGGAGCGCAGGTTCCCTCTCGGGCCTCTTCTCCTACAGCATCGGGTTTTGGGGAGACGTCTCACGGCTGGAGGGCCTCACTGGAAGCGGCAGCTGTTGCTTCCTGGCCCCGGCAGTTGTTGTGGCTGCTTGGCGGTGTTTTGCCCCGTTTTTGACGGCAGGGCGACTTCTGCTTCGTGATCATGTTTACGTGATCACTGGCATCTACTTCGTGGCCTTTGTGACGGGACCACAGACGTCTAGTTGGACGGGACTTGCATCCTTCTAGGAACTTGGCATGGTAGTATGGCAGGGGAGAAACGCTTGTCGTGAACAGCACCTGTTGATCCCACCACTGCCACCAAGTTGTAGCGGCGGACGCTACGACTGCTGAGGTGCTTGTAGCGCCCCCGACATCCTTGGTTGACGAGTATTTCTTAGCATCAGGTTTTGTGGTTTTGACGACTTTTTACGTTCAATAACACAGCATGGGCTACAGTCCCGGCTTGGGGGATGGAGCGTCGTGACCTATTCTAGGCCTAACCTTAATGCTACCGGTAATTACACTGCCACCAACGGTGGATTATTTAACTGTTTAAACGAAGTATAAAAGCTAAAATGGGCTACATAATATTTTACACTAGAAACAATTAATCTTACTAGGGAACGAACCTGAGGTTTAAAAACTCTTGGTTTTTATTTTAAAACATCAGAATGAAAAAATAAACACTTTTACATTTAAGTTCACTAGTTTCAGTCTTTACAAGTTTGCAAAAACAATATTTCAAGAATTTACATTTAGTAATTCACAATAACCAAGAACAACGATGTTTGTTCTTAAACACTTAATTTAGACAAGAAAAAGCATTTTTATCTTGGGTTCCTATCCAGGAATACCCAGCAAGCGGAACCACGTCCGCTAAGTTGCAACTATATTTGACAACTGTAGTTTTCAAGTCGTCCCACAGTTATTTTTCCTCGCGAGGATCAAACCGTCCCTTTGTTTACATTTACAAAATGAACAAAGAAAGAAACTGGCCTTTTAGAAAGAGATGCCTACTCTAACATTATGGTGGTAAAGACCAGCAATGCCAATAAGGCTTACCAACCATAAAGACTCCAAGCTAGAGGTTAATTTACTTTAGACTATAAATTTAGAATGGGGGGTCTTAAAGATAAACTTCTAAAGTTAAACTAGTTACTTACAACCACTACCATTTTGCCCGGCATGGCAACCACGGACGTGACATCTCCACTACCGACCGGCGTGACCCTTCTGGCTTGAGAGATGTGTGACAACGATTGAGTTCTGGGGCTGGGGTTTTATACACATAACCGGAAGTTAGCGCGGACGTCGTGGGTAGCTGCGGGGGTCTGATTGGCTGAGGGCCAGGAGAACAATGGAAAGTGGGAGGAGAAGTCGGTATGGCAAAGGGTTTTGTTTCAGAGCCGTTTGAAGGAGTAGGGAATGGTTAGAGATCGACCAAAAAGAGTTTTCAACTCTTGAACTTTGGGAAATGGTCTTTGCATTGGGAAATTGATTATTGATTGTATATTTACAAATGCACATCGTGAATTGGCTCGTGTTAAAGCTTAGTACTTTGGTTTGGGTAATACATAAAGTATTACTATTAAATTTTAACTGAAAACTGCAGTGTTATACACAACTAGTTTTGACTGGGGGGCAAAAAAGGGGGATTCGGTTTTTATGCACAGTTTGACTTTCGGATTGCATGGAAACAGATCTTTTATAAATATCTTTTGGTTTTTAATAGTAGAGCAAGCTAGCATTCGGATGGGTCAGTCGCGTTTTGTAGAGAATTAAAGCAAAACATATATACACAAAAATTTGTGTCCGGTGATTGCCGATGTCTGTATATTTTGGACTAATGGTAGCGTTTTGGGGGCAAAAGATTATTATGAATAAAAAAAGAATAAATAGATTAGCTTAGAGAATGCTATAACGCATTTAAGTTTAAGTAGAATACATAACTTCGAATTTAAAGGACAGGTGACGATCGCTGTGGAAATTTTTCATGAAAGTTGCTGCAGTTCAACACAATAAAAAATATCACACTCACAAAGTTGTCTGTACAATTAAGTAGGAGGTTAAGTACCTTCGCAGAGGAAGCCCCTCCTATAAAACACTAAGCTAATGTCTTTGGGCTTTATGCCCTAAAATAAAAGCAATAAAAATAGAAAGTACAAATGACAAGTTTTAATAATGGCGGCCATGATGAAGGAGCGCTGCGTTGGTTTTGAAGTGGTTTTCCAATGACGATATTGAGAGTTCAGGATAGAAATCTTGAAGTTTGGCTTCCTGAAGACTTGGGTAATGGGTGTATCTATTAAAAGGTGCCAAGATGGGCCGTTTCTGTCCATTATACAAAATATGGCTGATGTTAAAGACCGAGGTCTTTTTGGCGTTTGAAGCGCTCAATAGAAAAAATGTTCCACGGGTTTTTTGATTTTTGGAGGTCGTGTATCCTCTCCAATCGTTTTTTCGGCAAGCCGACATTACATCCACGGAAGTGCCGATACATTGAATGTATGCCACTCTTTACACATTGTACAGCCAACACTGCAATTGCAACACAATACATCCATTAGATTATCTGCAGGTGCTGGTGGAAGAAGCATTATTATCGGGGTGATCCTGAATTCTTTTCCCAGCCCCATTCTACAGCTGAGATACCCCTTCCAAGCCATTTCGAACTTCTGATTAATTTTCTGTTTTGCCAGTCTTTTGATATGCCTGGTGTCTGTAATTGTCATTCATTCCATTGGAGCTCCACGCAGGAAGGTTCCCATGTGGATGCAATAAGTTCCCGGCATGCATTTATCTGATAAAAATTGGAACGGTGTGATGCAAATCCTTGTCCTTAATCAACCACTTAAAGGCTTTTTTCTGCCCTCGTCTGAATGGAGCAGACGTACTATCACATCCAAAGGCAGAATCGGTGCCGTAGCTAGCTTGTTGTAAGGAGCGGTGCAAGGGCAAAATGTTGGGCCCCTCCTCAACAAGTAAGCAAATATAGGGGCAAAGTGACTACCAACTCCAACCAAAACTTACTGAATTCTGTCATATTTGGGCCCCTTGCCTCCTGGGTCTTGGTGCCTTGTGTCAGGGAGTAGCTACTCCTCTGGGGGCTTTGGCTTTGTCCCAGCTGCTGTTTACATAATTTTTAGTCCTGATCCAGTTATTTGTTGTCGCCCTTGCTGTCTTGTTTTGTTTCTTTTGTAGATGACCATTGTTGCAGCTTTGTTCTTGTTGATCGATCTCTCCCTATAGTAACCATGTTGTCCTGCTGATTCTTTTCCTTGCTAAGGAAAAACCGTTTTGAACCTACGTAACCAAGGAAATTATCATGACCTCTCCCAGACTGTAATTTGGAGTGTTTTACGATCATGTTTGTTTCCATGTACTAAGGAACCAAAGATGTGTTCTATAGGATGTTTTTCTTCAAAAAGGGTTTGCTTAAGTGTTATCACGCAAGGACTAATGTTAAGTGTAGACATTTCTTTTTCCTTACTGTGCTGGGTAAATTTTAAGGAAAGTTCAAGGGGCGGCTTCGCCGACCCAGTTCAGAAGGGTACGTCGAATGCGATATTTTCAGGGGACTATAATTTCCTGCGAGGGAAAAACGTTTGGTAGGACACTTGGGGTTGAACCGCACTTGGCTAGGACAGCCCCAAGATGGGTTAGACAAACATTAATAAGTCAGAGGCTGAAAACAGTGTGGATCGAAAAAGCAAGCAACTCGGAAGCAGTTTTGGGATCTGTTAAGTTGTCTATTTTTATTCTTCACCATTTGTCACTCTTGAAGGGGAATACAGGGAATTTGAGCAACACTGCCTAACATTGACAATGTTCTCAGTTATAAAACACTACCGAAAAATAATGCTTCCCCTTCTCTGTCTCCCCAACCTCAAAGTGCCTCTCGCCGTCTACGAGGACTACCCCCAGTAGCACTTCTCTCGGTTGTTACTACTAACTTCCCTACTATTGATTACAAAGATGACATTCAGGAGACCTTTTAATCGTCATAGTGTTCGTATTGCTTTGCAACCTAACACTTAACATATTTAAAAAAAAAAGTTTTTACTCCCTAACTCTGCGCTCGATTGGTGCTCCAACCTTATCTTTACCTTCTTTATTTATTCTCTGGTCAGCCTTGTATACGGCTGTGGTGCTCTTGTATTAAGAGGTGTGTGATCGTAACCACCACTCTGACTACCCATGCGGACTTATCCACTTCTCACGCCCACGAGGGGAGGGACGCAGCCAAAAAAGCATGCAGCCAAAAAGCTATGTGATGTGTCTATACATTTAATTTTTTTTACTGCTCCTGTTGATGTGGTTGAGCTGTGAAACCACTTGATTTTGATTTTGCCCACAGTTTTATAACTGAGCACATGTTCCATGTTAGGCAGTGTTGCTCAAATTCTTGTATTCCCCTTCAAGAGTGACAAATGGTGAAGAATAAAAATAGAAAACAGTCCACAAAACTTGCTTCTGAGTTGCTTGATTTTTCAATCCACACTGTTTTCGGCCTCTAACTTGTGTTAATGGTTATGTCTAACCCCTCTTGGGGAAGTGCGGTTCAACCCCAAGTGTCCCACCACACGTTTTTTCCCGTAGGAAATTATAGTCCACTAAAAATAATGCATTCGTCGTACCCTTTTGAACATGTAGGCGAAGCTGCCCCTTGGCCTTTCCTCACCTTGCACCCTTTGCACCACCCCAATGGGGCACCTTAGTCGCTCTGAACCACCAGAGGCGCTGCGGTACTACTGGTCCTTCGCGCTTCACTCGCAACTATACAACAGCATGGCGCACTACTATTTCGCTTGAACAGCCGAAACAAAAAATGCCTCGTGTTGTGTTCCAAAGTGTAAGAACTGGGAAAGCAGTCATGGGTTCCCAATAGACCCAGTTCTACGAAAACTGTGGCAGATATCCATTAAACGAGTCGATGAAATCATACAAAAAATCTGTGGATGTCCGGAAAACACTTCAAGGTCTGCAACCTTCCCTTCAAACGCGACGATTATCGCGTCGAAAGTTTATTAGAAAAGTTGCTTGCTCACAAATTCATATAACCAACAGACATAACGTTAAAGAAAATTAAAAAATCTATTAGGACGTTCGTAACTACGATTATTACGCATCCCGACCAAAATCACGCATTAGGCTTTCGTAAAAATAAATCGATTGAAAAAAAAAGCCCACCTTTCGTTACCAAACAAAAACCTAGTAAACAACGTAACGTCACTCTATATTGCCCCTGCGTCACTATAACAATCTAGGGATATTTAACACTGATGTTTTTATGACAACACGTATGGTTCCACCCATTTTTACCTATTTTTTTTTTCTTTTGTGCTGCTTTAGAAACTTATCAGTTTTAGAAAATGATCAGCTTTAGAAAACGATCAAACGGTCGTCCGATAAACTGACTGATGTCTGTCTTAACATACCAGGTTTGACTTTACTGATTTGTAATAGTAATAAAAAACTCCTAAACCGTGTAACTAAAATTTTAGTTTTACCACAACAATATTCTACGGTGGGTGAAAATTCCATTCCCTGGCAAAAATAAAACTGGCTAGAAATTACATTTTTTAGTCTTATTTACGATGGATTTCGGTCGGGTAAAGTTTCACCTACAAAGTATATTGTAGGTTCTGATCTTCCTTGGAATATGCGACTAGCTTTGATCTTCTGCAACAAACCCAAAAAAGCTAGTTCCTAACCTAACGCATAGTTTGTTTAGGAGACAACCTGAATTTTTTGTTTTTTTTTGTTAAGAGTTCATGCTCTCAATCCAGTCCTCATTAGACCCTATAGTCAACATGCCGATGCTAAATGAAGGGTTGCCAGCAATGATTTTTTTTTGGGGGGCGGCCCGGCGGACAGCAGAGAGTATTGAGTATATCCAAAGTATTTTGCAGGGACCGAACTTTGATTGGAATATTGCCACTAATTAACCCTAAAACTAGAGCCTAACCTTATTCAGCCGAACGTGCTACGCATGAAAATAATATTAGTAGCGAATCACGAAAAAAAATTACACTGAAAAAAATTGCTGCGGATTATAAACGGCCTGAGTCAATGAGAACTCGGGGAAAAAAAAACTCAGAAAAAAGGCCATTTTATGGTGAAACTCGTACCCTGCCTGGTGAAATTCAAACCACGGCAAAGTGACCTGACGTACCTATGATACTGTAATAACACCGTGGTAAAACAACAAGAAACGATATAAAGTTTTTTTTCTTTTGACTTTTTTTCCCCCCCATCGGCAATTTTTAGCGAATTATCCCCCCTGGCCTTTTTTTATTCCTCTTTTCATGGGCTTTTTTCCGCGTTTTTTTTCCCTTAATTAATAATTTTTTTTGCGGTTTATTTTTCCTGTTTATTTTTTATCCTTCAGCTTATTTCCTTCATCCTGTTTTTTTTTTTTAGCCATTTTTCGGTTTATTTGTTTTTTGGAGCGGGCTAAGTGTCCGAAATGCATTTTTTTTAACAGTTAGCATTCAGAGTGACGTAATGCAAACCCGGACCACGCTCACGGCCTATGTTAACATTGTCAACCAGCCTTCTTTTTTTGTTGGGGGAGGGGGAAGGGACTGAATTTTATGTGACCAACCCCAAATCTTCACACATATAAAAATGCAGTCCTCCCTGCGTGTTCAAAATGAAGTTACGAACCCGGTACCCACTGGCTATGTTTACAAAATTTGGTGTTAACAGAATGGAGTTGTGTAGCCACGATTTTTTTTGGAGGGGGATGGGACAGAATTCTAAAAACAAATTTTAACTCGTATTTTGTATTTAGGAGCTTACATGGAATATTGCGACTAGCTACAAAATTTTGCAACTATCCCCAAAAGCTAGTTCCTGACCTAAGGACACTGTTTATTTAGTAGCCACCCTGCATATTTTATATTTAAAATTTAGAATGAAGTAACTTTCAACCTCGTTTATCAAATCTTGCTTTTTTCCCGTGTGTTGAAGCTCCATGTTGCAATAAATTGGTCTTGAGCTGATCGATCCGTCTTGGTTGTGTAAACGAGCGCCACCGAAAAACGCCTGTTTTCCGGAAATTTTGAAATTTTTTTTCTTGAGGCATCCAAATGCTTCGCCGAGGCATATCCAGCCGTTTTTGCAATAATGGTCCGATTCTTACAAACTCTTCGACATTTAATAGCCTGTCCAAATACAAGACTCTTGGGGAAGCCCAAATCCGGACTTTCCATATGAAACACTCTCAAATCTATAATTGAAGATCACCTCAAAACCAGCAGCGCTACTTCATCATGGCCGCAATTGTTATAAAATGTATTTGTATATTTTGATTTTATCACTCTTCTTTTCGGGCATAAAGCCCCAAACTCTAGCTTAGTTGTATTTTAGGAGAAAGGCACTGAACCTTGTATCCATGTACTGACAACCATTTTTGAAGTGTGATATTTTTTATTGTGTTTGAACGATCGCAACTACTATGAAAAATTTCCACTTAGATCAAACATTGTCCGTTAACTTTAGGGTTCAAACCTCCACTTTAACTTTATGCGTTTTAGCATACCATCAAGCTAGACTATTTTATTTAGCCTTTTTATAATAATCTTTTGCCCCCAGAAACGTTGCCATTAGTCCAAGTAATTAGACATCGGCATTCTACCGGACACGAATTTTAGTGTATATATGTTTATTTTAGTTCTCTTAGCCCAACTGGACCCAACCAAATGCTACTGCTAGCTTGAACTACCATTAAAACTAAAAGAATTCTTAAAAAGATCTGTTTAACCCATTTCCGAAAGTCAAACTGTGCAAAAACTTCGAAAACCCCTTTTTGCCCCCCTCCCCAGCCAAATCTAGTTGTGGTGTATAACACTGCAGTTTACAGTTAAAGCTTGTTTAATTTAATAGTAAAGTTCTATGCATTCTAAGCTTTAACAAGAGCCAAATCACGTTGCAATCATGTAAATATAGAATCATTGCCAATAATTCAAAATAAAAGCCTATTTCCGAAAGTTCAATTGAGTAAAACTCAAAACAGGCCTATCTTTTCCGTCTTACATGTCCCTACTCCTTCAAACGGCTCTGCACCCAGTTCCTTTGACTCTGCGGAGCGTTCAATATTGCTTTTTCTATTCGAAAAATTAATTGATTGTTTTATTCTGAAACACAAACGTCGTTTTAGTCAAAACTTGTGAAAACGAATTACATGTTGTAAATTCAAACTTTGTGCTTTTAAATACTTTATTTCAAAAGCTTCCGTGCAAACTAAATGTAAAGTGTGCTTTTTATTCTCTGTTATAAATAAACCAGGAGTTTTTAACTTCAGTTCGTTTGCTAATTGATTAACTGTTTAAGTGTAAATAAATATGTGAACCATTTTTAGTTTAGCTCTTGGTAAACGGTTAAATTTCCATCGCTGGTGGCAGTGAAATACCAGCAGTATTAAGGTTAGGCCCCTTTAATTTAGGACCCTGCGCTCCATCCCCCATGCTGGGACAGTAGCCCTCGCTGTGCTTATGCCGTAAAAGTCGCAATAATCACCGCAACACCTTAAGCTGAATCTCCGTGTCAAACCAGGAAACCGGAGGCGCTACAAGCACCTGAGCCGTCGTAGCGTCCGCCGTTACAGTTGGTACTGAACGCCAGCAATTGCTTCCACGCGAGAAGAGAGTCAAGGACCAGTAGTACACGACGACTCCTGGCGGCAATCGCGAGTGCTAAGGTGCCCCATTGTGGAACTAGGCAGAATGCAGAAACAGAATACACTCATTGATGTCCCCTAGAGCAACCTTAAGCTTGTGTGAACTATAAACTTCGTATCATCAGGAATACAGCAGTGGCTTGAAAGGTATCTCCAACTGTTAGAATGCAGCTGGAAGTTCAGTTTGGGTACGCCTCACCCTGATAACTGCTTCTCCCATCAGCACCAGATAATCTAATGCATGCATCATGCTGCAGTTGCAAGGTAATGAGTACCTGTGTAAAGATCTCTACAATGCTCTTCGATGTGTGGGCGCTGCCACGGAATTGGATGCACCAATGCTCAGGCGTGTCATCTTGATAACGCTGAAGAGAGCACTTGGTCAGATTTAGCTTCATCAGACGAAGAAGGTAACATTTCGAACCATGCTAATTCACCCCAAATGTTTGTCTAGTACAGATGTACTAAAACAAACTATTGACTGTTTGCTTAAAGATACCGATGAAGAAGTATGCACTGCAACAAGATAGCGATGATATCCAATTAAGTAGCAAGAGGCCCGACAATGATGATTGCCAATTAGTGCCACGGAAATTTATTTTAATTCATAAATCCTACCTTAGGGCCCCCGCACACTAAGCAACCAAGCCGCACGTCCAGGTCGCTGCGACAAACGAGAATGCTTACAGTTATGTAGCACTGCGCACTTGGCAGTCGCGGCCACTGGAATCCCGGGCGGCGTGCAGGCGACCATACTTGCCCCGTCTTCATTTTTCACCAGGTGATCGAGAATTATCAATGTAAAACGGAGAAAAACGGTCGAGGCCGCACGACCTGGCAGCCCAATGCGCGAGGGCAATTACTATTCAGACTGTACTAAGTTAAAGTTTAAACTATAATTTAGACTTGGGGGGTCCTAAATTAAATTTTCAAAAGCTAACAACAAACATACGAACCACTGCCATTTTGCTCGGCATGGCATCCCACGGCCATGGCGTCTCCACTCCCGACTGGTGTGACCCTTCTCTAGCTTGAGATCTATGAGCTGTGCTAACGAGGGATTCTGGGGCTGGGGTTATATACACATTACCGGAAGTTGGCGCGGACGCCGAGGATAGCTACGGGGGTCTGATTGGTTGAGGGCCTTGAGAACAATGGAAAGTGGGAGGAGAAGTCGGAGGAACAAAGGAACTGGGTGCAGAGCCGTTTGAAGGAGTAGGGACATGTAAAGACGGAAAAGATAGGCCTGTTTGAGTTTTACTCAATTGAACTTTGTGAAATAGGCCTTTACTTTGTATTATTGACTATGGAAAGAATATTTACATGTTTGCAACGTGAATGGGCTCTTGTTAAAGCTTAATACTTGGCTTTGGGTAATGCATAGAGTATTACTTTTAAATTTGATAAGCTTTAACTGGAAACTGCAGTGTTATACACCACAACTAGTTTTGGCTGGGGAGGGGGGCAAAAAAGGGGGATTCGAAGTTTTTGCACAGTTTGACTTACGGAATTGCTTGGAAACAGATCTTTTAAAGAATTCTTTTAGTTTTAATATTATATCAAGCTAGCAGTATCATTTGGTTGGGTCCAGTCGGCTGAGAGGAGAACTAAAACAAACATATACACTAAAATTTGTGTCCGGTAGAATGCTGATGTCTAATTACTTGGACTAATGGCAGCGTTTCTGGGGGCAAAAGATTATTATAAAAGGCTAAATAAGAGAATAAATAGTCTAGCTCAGTTGTATGCCAAAACGCATAAAGTTAATTTGGAGGTTTGAACCTTAAAGTTAACGGACAATGTTTGATCTAAGTGGAAATTTTTCATAGTTGTTGCGATCGTTCAAACACAATAAAAAATATCACACATCAAAAATAGTTGTTTGTACAATGAGATCGAGGTTCAGTACCTTTGA
Source organism: Lithobius niger (assembly GCA_023313725.1). Lineage (NCBI taxonomy): Eukaryota > Metazoa > Arthropoda > Chilopoda > Lithobiomorpha > Lithobiidae > Lithobius > Lithobius niger. The sequence goes on from JAHWFP010031763.1 coordinate 81,456, forward strand.
TAAAATGCACTAAGCTAGTGTGTACGGGCTTTATGCCCTAAAAGGAAAAGGGTAAAATAAAATACATAAGTACAGAGTTTTACAATGGCGGCCATGATGAAGGTGCGATATGGTGGATTTGAGGTGATCTTCAAACTTAGTTTAATGGTTCTTCCTGGTGGAAAGTCCGGATTTGGGCTTCCCCAAGAAGCTTGTATTTGGACAGGCTATGTATGTTGAAAATCTGGGCCGATATGGTTCATTATTAAAAAAACGGCGAGATTTGCCTCGGCGAGGCATTTTGGGCGCTCAGGAAAAAAAAATTCAAATTTTCCGGAAAACAGGCGTTTTTCGGTGGCGCTCGTTTACAAGATTGCCTTCCCTGCCAGGCTCGTACCCTACCGCGCATGCGTCGGGTTGTATATATAAACTCCAGCGGTGGTCGACATTTCTCTGCCTACCAGAACCTAGCTCATGGTGGGGAGGCTTAGGCCGGAAAAAAGGTAATGGTGGGGGTTTCGGTTAGGCAATAAAAACTAAAATTAAGCAGGTGCAAGCCCTGTAATTTTAGCCTTTTTATAGCCGACGACATTACCTGTTTTACATTAGCAGACTTTGTAACCCGTAGGGGGGCTAGGTTTGTGTTTTTTCCAGTAGGCGGAGGTTAGATTCCAGCAGTACGAGACGGCAACCCCCCAGGTACTGTGCGACCTGATGAAGACCAATCTGCAGACCCAACTACTTTCACTCAAGGCGGAGGCACCTGGCAGGGCGGAGGCGGTAGCTAGAGCGGAGTGCAAACCGCGCCAAAGTCGTCTGGTAAGAGTGAGATTGGGGATGCGGTAAAGCTAATAGTTACTTAAGTAGGTATGGTTTATAAGGAACATCATCGCATGCAGAGGTCAATTCAAAAATGGGGGCAAGGTAAAGGGATCAAGCCACTGATGAAAGAGATCAAGCCTCTGATACTTGAAGCCTCTTACCTTTCGGGAGGCGGAGGGCGGAAGCGTCGGCACGGAGTAGGCGGTAGGACGATCTTGTGGAGACACATGCAGAGACAGGAGACAAGTAAGCCTAACCAAAGGGCCAAGGGTAGACCAGGGTGGCATCGTGACGGGGCGAAGATCATAGTAGTAGTCCGGAAGGAATCGGGAGAAGTTTTGGCGGAGACGAAAGTACTGGAGATCTCAGTGTGAAACAGCGGAGGAAAGCGTCGTGGTGGATGCAGAAGCAGAAAGTCCTCCTTCTCTCCTCTACGTTTTTTTTTTTTTTTTGAGTATGACAGTTGCATCCGCCGTGGAGGTGGTGTTTTTGTCAGTCCGATTTTCCTCCGTCTGGTTAGCATCCCACGCTGGTGCGGTGTTGGGTTTTTTTTTTTGAGAAAAAAAAAACGGAGGGTTTTCACAGAAACGTCTAGTGAACCGAAAACCGGTACCGGAGGATCGCTCGACGGAGTTAATGCTGGCAAGGGGAATGCACATGCGACCCATGGGGGTGACATGGGTGGACACCTCGCCGCAGGCAGGGCTTTCCGAAGAAAGATAGAGGAAGGGGTTGTTTTCTAGTCCAGTGTAAGTCGAAAGCCAAAGGCTACCCCTGTCGCCTTGGAACGGCACGGGGAACAGGGTAAGTCGCCATCTGCTGATTTTACATTAGGGTGGATGCCGTGAAAAACCGGGAGGATTTGTGGTGCGTCATCAAATTGCCACACAGAGTAACTGGAGAAACCCGGTAAAGGATGGCTTCGTCTGGACGTTTCCCAAAGGGAGGCTGGTGAAGGTTTGCCAGCGACCGGTGGCAGCGGAAGGTCTGCTGGAGGCACGGGGAGTGGCGATGAAGAAGCAGAGTGCACGGAGGGCAAGGTTAGGCCTAGAGGCGGTGGCACAAAAGAACGTTGTTCAGTCGGTGGCGAGGAAGGAAAGGCTTGTGATGAGGAAAGAACGGAGGTACCGTCGGGTGATACTGGAGGTGGATGCGGAGGAGTGGACGCCGCGGTCGGGCCTACCGTAACGGTTGATGCTGTTGAAGAGGGGTCCCGATATGGGGAAAGGGAGCGGCGATGGAGCGGCGCGGTGGGCGAAGGAGGAGACGGAGTGGAGGCGGCAGTTTGTGCGGCTGAAGGTGACGGGGGAGTGCCGAGGGCGGTGAGAGCATTGTGGGGACGGCGCGTCCGTGATCGTGCGCTATATGCCCTCCATGGCGGTGAGGATGGGATGGGTAATACCCAATTATAATGGGCCTGGATCAAGGCGTAGTTCAGGCGCTGGGAGTAGAATTATCTGTTGAAGACCTCCAGTTCATTTGCCAGGGCATCGTTAGTGGTGCGGAGGACAGCGGTTTCGGCCTGGAGTGCTTCTAAAGCGGCAGCAAACTGGCGGAGGGCAGGTAGGTACGTTAAGGAGGTGCGAAGGGTCCCATAGTCGGTAGCAAACTGTTGGGTGAATTGTAAGACGAAGTCAATGTTGAAATGTAAATTTTCCAACTCTCTGGCCAAAAGGCGAAGGCCTCGTGTTAGGGCCTCACGGAGCACGGTTCCGGAGGAGAACGGGGCAAGTGGATGTCCAGCCTGAAAAGTGTTGCTTGGCAGAGGCGGAGTTGCCTGTTGAGGGAGAGACAAAACAACCGGCAGGTTGGAAGACGGCATAGGAGTTTGAAGATGGAGGGACGGAGCGAAACGTTGCCGGGCTATCTTGTTTCGGACAGAAGACTGGGTTGGGACGCTTGTCTTCTTTAGTATGCCAGCCGGAGGACGGAAGCTGGAGGGTCCAGGAATGGTTGGGAGCGGGCTGGCACGGGAAGATGAAAATGAGACGGTACGTTGCACATTGGACGTTGTAGTAGTCGGAGGGATAGACCCAGATGTCCCTGCAGTGGAAGAGGAGGATGACGACACCGAAGTAGTTGCTGCGGAGGGTGGGCCAGTCTTGCTTCGTTTAGGAAGAGGTACGGAGGAACTATCGGGTTGATAGGATGCCGGTATTGAGCGTTTTCGTGACAATGGTGCCGGTGGTTGTATGGACGTCCCAGGAATTTTGCTGCAGGTGGGAGTCGTTGGTCTGTCGAGGATGCGGCAGCTGCAGCTTTTTGACGCCGGGCCCTATCAGCCCTTTGTTTGGATAGTAAATGGTGCTTTCGAATGAGCGACCAGCGGGTTAGAGAAATTGACATACAGATCTTGCACTTATACTGCAGTCCGTCACAGAAGCGATGGCATTGACAGCATGGATGCGGATCAGTTCTGGGTTTAGACGAGAGTTGCGTAAATCCAGGACATTTACAGGCAATTGGCGATGGAATATTGATTTCCCCTTGCTGAAGTACCGGTGACGGTGGTGGAGTATGATCGGAAGCTTCGGAGGAAGACTGGTCCGCCATGACTGCCCTGTGAAGCGCGGAGGAGATGACGGTTGAAAAGCAACGACCGAGTTTAAACTCGTAACTGTCGCATAAGTATGAAGTGGCGCCCGCTGGCGGCATGGTGGAGTGTCAGCGAAAGGCTGTTGTGTGGCGGAGGAGAAAACCGGCGCAAGGTGGCGTTGAAGATGCTTATGTAGGTCATCGAAGGGATGACGTGCGTTTGTTTGTATCTGCCGGTTCAAGGTTCGTGGTGGTGTGTTAGTAATGCAAAGGCGAGGAAAGAAGAGAGACATCATCCGTGTAGGAGGGGCCGGGAACTTTCTCAGTCGGAACGAAGGACATGGGAGTAGGTGATTTGGTCGGTAGACGCGTAATGCCGGGAACTCTCGCCGGGCGGTGGCGAATGGAGCGAGGTGAGTACGGATACAGGGAGAGAAAGTCAAGTGAGGCAGGGCGGAGGATGATGTAGTGAACCTCCGAGCAAAGGGATTCGCTGCAGCCTAAGTCGGGCTCGTTTGAGGAGGTATGTGAGGCAGTAGGCAAGGCAGAGGTGGCGTCGTCCAAGGAATAAGTTCTCTGGGAGGACGGAAACGGCACAGGTAGTCGAACGTACTCCGGTGGCTGGAAAGCGGGTGATGAAGGACCGTCGAACCCCAAAGGGACCGTGGTGGTGGGGGATGGTAGAATGGAGGAGGCCAGGAAGCGCGTGGAATCGACTCGACGGTATGACGATATGAAAGGGAAGCAGTGAATTGTCCTCCAAACTTGCGGACCTGATGGAGGTTGTCGTGGCAGCTGTAGGAGGGAACTTTGTTCGGCAGGAGCGCGGCCGTGACGACGAGCACAAGCCTGGGAGAGACGAACATGAGTAGGTCTAGCGCATTGCGGAGGGCAGTCTGTTTGAGGAAGAGGCACTATGCCGGGAGAGAAGTTCAGTAGAGAAGCGGCGTCGGATATCCTTCGGGAGTGAAGAGGAGGGTGAAGGCAAGCCATGTGGTGACGTAGGCCCGGTGGTGGTGAAAGCATTCTGGGATTGCGGAGGGCCGGCCTGCGGCAGGCGTAGAGGTAAGGGCCAAAATGGCCAGGGGAGTGTCCATGCCTATAGAGGCGGAGAAAAGGCAAGCCGCAACAGAAGGTATGCGGAAGGTAGATAGCCGGCGACCTCTGCAGAGTCAGTCGGTAAGCGGAGGGTAGGAGGTGGAGGTCAGAGGCCTACCGCAGAGGCGGTCGGTATGCGGTGGCTGTAGGGTCTACAGGGAAGCTCGAGAGCGAACGCACGCGGCGAACGCCCTAGGAGAAATGATGTCGGCCACCGCTGCGCTGGGGTTTATATATACAACCCGACGCATGCGAGCAGGGTACGAGCCCAGCAGGGAAGGCAACCTTCAAAGTTCTAGGGGAAACAATAGCTCAATGGGGAAATCAGCTAATGTATAACAGGTAATGTATATTTTCGTTGGCTATATTAGCATTTTCCTTCTCAATGCTGTTCAATTCTAGAGAAAACAAACTCGGATCCCTGCGCAGCCTCCATCATATATAAATAGAAGCAGAGCAGTAATGCTCACCTTTTCGATACCTCTATCGTGCCCAAATGGCGACTAGAGGGGAGGAGGGTGGGAGCAAGGTAATGTATTTTTTCAACAGGCAATAGAAACCAAAATTAACCAGGTAACACTGGTATTTTGACGTTTCTAGTTGCCTTGAAAAAATCCATTACCTTTTTTATTAGCATTCCCATAGACTTCGTGTAAGGCGGCGGGCGCAATTTGACAGAGTCCCCTCAGGTAGCGACCGGTTCCCTTCACAGAATAGTCAAAGTGTGTTAAAGGGGTTAAAGCATGCGACGGGCGGCAACAAATGGCCCGACGTGATATAGGCAGTCGGCGTGATGAGACATGTCACGGAGGTAGTGGGACGTGAAGACAATAGGGTGTCGCCAGGAGGCAGTTTCCATAATTTTGGTGATAAAAACGTTGCTGTAGTGGGCCCAAGAGGTGGATATTGCACGAAGGTCGTGGGCCGTCGCCCTAATGCCTTCCGTGACGCAGTCTATGTCAAGTGCTTCATAGGCTTGGACAATGACGCTTTTAAGCCAGGTGACAATCATCCGTGCGGAGGTTTGTCCAACTTTATTACTGAATGGAAGAAAGAGTTGGGTGCGTTCTCTTTGATAGGGTTTGGATGCCTTAAGATACAAACGGGGCATAAGGGATGTTTGAGAGGGAGGGAATGATAAAAGGATGAGTGCGCTCAGTGGGCTTTTGAGTCTTCGCACGAAAGGAAGGTTGAGGGGTGAGAGTAACACCCTTGTAATCTGGTAAGAAAAAACAATCTTGTTCTGTTGCGGATAAGGCTTGTAATTCACAACATCGGAGGCACGCGGCGAGCGCTATTAAGAACACAATTTTCCTTGTGAGATGGCCGAGACGTGCAAAGGCTAAGGGTTCATAGGGAGAGGTCATAGGGCTGTCAGGACGATGGAAAGTTCCCAATCGGGAAAACGTTTTCTGGCGCGTGGGCGATCCAAGAGGAAAGAGTGGATTAAGGATGAAATTTTGTAATCAGTAAGGAGGGTTGTATTCGCGGCAGCTTTGAAGACTGCGTTTAGTGCAGAACGGTATACAAGAATTATGGATCCACGAAACCCGTCCTTAAATAGAGAGGTTAAGAAACGGAAGAGGTCTTGCATAGGAGGGTTAATAGGATCAACCTGTTCTGTGATACACCAATGAAACCATAGTTTCCAGTGGCAGTCATAGATTTTAGGGGTGGAGGAGCGGACGGCTCGTGAAGTGATGCGAGAGGCCTCGTCTTCAAGAACGCCTGTTGCGCGGAGAAGTTTGATGATAGTAGCCACCTATGAAGGCGAAGCGCCTGTAGGTTCGAGTGGTGGATTGTTCCGTTGTTCTGGGACAGGAGGTCCGGTCGATCTGGTAGTTGCCAGGGTGAGTCGATGAGGAGGGTAAGGAGAAGCGGAAACCAAGCTGCCGCTGGCCAATTGGGTGCGATAAGGAGAAATCGACCGTTGCATCTGGCAATCTTGCGGAGGACAAGCGGAAGGAGGCGCGGAGGGGGAAACACGTAGGCGTGTAGGTGATTCCAGTCAAGAGTGAGTGCATCCACTGCCCAAGCTCGGGGACCTGGCAGTGGGCTGACGAATAGAGGAAGTCTGTTGCTGAATCTTGTGGCAAAGAGATCTACTAGTGGTCGTTGCCAAAGGCGGAAGAGGACGTGACAGACCGTGGGATGTAAGGCCCATTCGTTGACAGGAGGTGCGCGACGAGACAGAGTCGGCTATGACGTTCAGAGACCCTGGAATGTGGAGGGGTAGGACGCGGATGCGATGGACGATGCAGAACTGAAAGATTTCGGACGTTATCTGATGGAGGGGTCACTCCTGTCGTCCAGTGTCCGGAAGTCGTAAGATTGTTGACGTGGGCTCCCCAGCCCATCTGAGAGGCATCTGTGAATAAGTGGAGATGAGGAGGTATTTCGTGGATGGGAACAGTTGCAGTTAGATTCTCGATATCCATCCACCATAGGAAGGTGTAGGTGGGAAAGGTCTGGCCTCGTTGTGGAGGAAGAGTGATGGCAGTGCGGGGATCGCTCCAATGAGAGGAGCGGTAGTGGTGTAGTGGACGCGCTATCCATCGTCCATAGGGGACTACGTCTGCGAACAAATCGATGGTGCCTATAGCGGAGGCAAGGTCCCCAAAGTCGTAATGTGGCTTTTGCAGGAAGTCGCGGGCAGAGCAAAGATGAGACGCGATACGCTCCGGGGAATGGCATGACAGATGCTGTGCGTTGGTCGAAGAACACTACTAGAAAAACGAACGACTGGGCCAGTAGGAGACGCGACTTTGGGAGGTTTAAACCGAGGCCTAGGTGATGAAAAAGAGACATGGCGGTGGCCAGGTTTCTTGACAAGAGTCGCCGGTTGTAGATGCAGAAGGAGGCAGTCGTCGAGGAAGGCATGGATGCGGATGCCTTGTTGGTGGAGGCAGGCCAAGACTGGTCGCAGGATCATTGTAAAGATACGGGCGGCTGCATTGAGGCCAAACGGAAGGCAAAGATATTCGTAGACGGTGTTGTCTAGTAAGAAACGGAATAGGTGGCGGACAGAGGCATGAAGCAGAATGTGAAGGTAGGCGTCGGCCAAGTCGAGGGAAACTGTCCAGTCGCTGGGTTGGAGAGATTCGCGGATGGAGGATATTGATTCCATCTGAAAATGTGGATTGTGAATAAACTGATTGAGCGGCTTGAGATTGAAAATCAGGCGAGATCCCGCTGTTTTCTTGTCGCAGAGAAAAATGCTGCTGTAAAAACTTTAGGTGAACGGAGGTAACACTATATGAATAGCCTTCTTCTGAAGGAGAGAATATTTCTAGTCGGAGGGGGCCGGAGGAAAGAGATTGGTGGTCCCACGGAGGATCTTTTACCGGAGGAGGCATAAGGAACTTCGGTTTGAAGCAGGAGGATATCACTGAAAAAACCACTGGGTCGTAAGTTATTGTTTGCCAGGTTTTGGCATAATAGCGAAGGCGTCCCCCTACAGCTTGTGGGGGAGGTGGAATGTCAATAGTTATCGCGGCTCGTGTCGGGGTTGGGAATTGGCTCGTTGTCGTTGGTCGGAGAAGGACGTTCCAGGGAGCGGCTTCGTCCGCGGCCCTGGATCTCTGGTCATCTGTTGTAGGCTCGGATCGTGACGGAAAGGAACGAGGGCGGCGCGAGAAGCGAGACTTGTATCGTGGCTTACGTAAAATGTCAAGATGGGGAGCTACTTTTCGTATGAGACCTCAGAATAAGGTGTAAAGAAGCTAGTCTTCACCAACAGATTTGAGAGGAGACCTCTGCTCAAAAGATCAAAAACCTAAGGGTTTATCGTTTTCGCAACGAACAATATTTTCTTCATTAGCGCTCGCTAGCGCTCATTAGGCCTATCCAGACCTCCGTCTTCAAAACACCATATCTTCAAGAAAAATGGACCAAAACGTTTGAAATTTGTAGCCCTTAATAGACCTACACTTTCTCAAGACTTCTGCGAAAACAGAACTTTAAATTTCCTCTTCAATAAATTTCTACATCACTTTGAAAAAGTCACCAAAATAACCGGCGCCGCACGCAAATCTTCAATCGCCATTTTCAACAAATTGTAAATAAACTTG
>JAHWFP010031764.1:0-12269 GCA_023313725.1 Lithobius niger
GAGATTTTTCATGCTTTTTTCCATCCCGAAGGTTTGGAAAACATGAATTTCCTATCCCGAAATTCATGTTTTAGCAATCCCGCAGGCCCCCAAAATATGTAACTACTCAGGGAATGGGCGAGAGGTTTCAAGTTCAAGAACTCAATTCCAATTCATTCCTTACTGTATAGTTAGGGGTCTATACACAGAGTACCACATATTAGGCATCAGCCAGAATTTATCTTTCTCACTTACCCTGTAGGGTCCAGAGGTTCTGAACTTTCAGTCCGAACCCCAAACACCAATTCGCGAGTGGTCGGGCTCAGGCTGTTTTATAGCAACCCGAGTCCTAGCCTCGAAACCAGAGGATTACGGCTGAACCAGTGCGATTCGGTTTTAACTGGGTCGAACAATAGGACACTCTCGCACCCGACTGTTGGGCACTGTGCCAACTTCCCTGTGTACGTGGTGCTTAGCAGTATGCGCACAACAGCTCTTAATGACAAGGTGCACTAAGGAGCTCTGACTCCGTAGATTGCGTGTTGCCGTCGATGTAAGCCGGTTACAAATTAGCTAAGTAATTATTAAAGTAGTTATTATTATTAGTAGTCATTATTATTATTATTATTATTATTCAGTGTATACCGTTGTTTTACATTTCAGCTATCTTGACAATAACGGTATTCTGGGTCATTTGTACGCTAGAATAAATCATTACATTGGATGCCAACTCTCTTAACATATCATCTAATTACGTGCCAAAATTACAATGTTCCGATAAATTTTTCAATTCAGAAATATATTCTTGAATACTTTCGGACTCCCCTTGATCCCGTTTCCAAAACCAATAGCACTTACAATCTCATAAGGAGTCGGGTGAAGGCTATGTTTCATTAGCTTATGTAAATCCACATACGTCTTAGAACTAGAAAGTGCCGGATAGCATAATTTGTAATGAGCGACACTGAACAAGGACAAAAGCATCGGTCCATTTTTTGTAGCATCAACATTGTGCGCCTTAAAATAGCTAATCTTTTAATGTATTGAGACCAACCATCCTTACTATTATAAACCTCAAATTGCATAAACGTTGACATGTTGCACAAAATAAAATACCCTAGTATGAAGCAGAATGCTTTTAATAACATGGATCAATTTCCCGGTAATTTTTCAAGTAAATTTATTTTCTATCTACTCACCGCTGGATTGCCTTACGAGCGTTGCTTCTTTCGACCTGACTTTGTTTGACCTTGAACACAGCTGTTCGCAATGAGTCGTGAGTGTCTTACTTGATTCCTTCGTGCCACGTCTACTTTCACTCGTCGTGTCCGACGATGGCTTCCCAAATAAATTGAGACTTTTCACCAGTCTATCCTGCTGTCGGCTTTAGGCTTGCCGATTTCCGTGATCCCATCCCGTCGCCATTTTGAAGTGGACTTAGCTAAGCCTAATAGTATCGTGTGGAAAGGACGACACCAGGTAAGGAAAACTGTATGACTGACCTTAGCTTGTCAGCATCAATTACTTTTATTGTTTACAATGATAACAACAAACATGCATGGCTAAAAGCCGGATGGTAGCACCATCCAGGGGCGAGGTTAGACACCACAGTCAGAAATCATGTAGTACCCTTATTAACATCCCCCCCCCCCCATTGTTTGTTTTTAGTCAATCGTAAAATTGACTAAAAGCTTAAAACGTTTAACAAAACCAATGTGTTATCCCTTTAAATTTGGTTGTTTTATAGCAAAATTAACAAAAAGATTCATAAATTTAACGAAATCAACATTTAACCCAATAGGATTCACGGGAGCGTTTGTAACGGAAAAGTCGGCAATATTGGGCCTTTGTAATCGATTATTGATGTGCGTAATATGGATTCAGTCTACTGAAAACGCTATACCTTTTTCTCATTTATTCTCAAATTTAGTTTATTAGATCGTCTTCCTTCCAATATCTAACATAATTCAAAGTTAAAACTAATTTTAACCACCACCAACCTTCAAAACAGACATGATTCACCATCAGGAAACACGTGTGTTGATGCATTTAGCACCATACGAGTTGTATATTGTCATCCAAGACGGAAGTTCCGGCGAAGTGGATGCGTCGGTCTGGACCCGAGGAGCATCAGTAGTGACGCGAGGTTCCATGCGTCCAGACTGTGTAAGTGCTTGAAACATCCAGTCCACCGCGTCCATTATGACGTTGCTCTTCTTGGCGTTTTCTAGTCGTGAATCGCGTGTGTTTTGAAGGTTGTTGATGGTTAGAAATTAATTTTAACCTTGAATTAGGTTAGATAGGTTGGTTAGGTTAGGAAGGAGGACGATCTAATACACTAAAGTTGTGAATATATGAGAATAAAGCCATTGTGTTAATGCTAGATTGAACCCAGACCACGCGCGTGAATAATCAACTTTTCCACAATAGATTTAAGCCTAAATGCCCACCGTAAAAAAAGTGTTAGGGCAACAAAAAAATATCCGTTTTACGGGATTTTATCACTCAAAAGCAACATGCGGGCGGCTTCTTATTTCTGATACCAAAATTTAGCCTGTACAGGTGGGAAACTTTTTTTGGATAGGATGACATAGAATTTTAAGGCCTACATTTTCTCTTTCTCTTCAAAGCAAGCTTTTTTACCTGATTGGCTGTTGTAAGTATCGCTAGGGTTGCACAATGGACGTTGCTGTTAAATTGTTTAGATCTCGTGCGGCTTGTTTCGAAAGGTAACAATTCACGCGCACGATTTTTGGGCACGCGAGCGCTCCCGTAAAACAAAGTATTTTTTTGTTGCCCTAAGGTCAGAAATGTTGTAATAGCTTCGTTAACGCCCCTCCACTTTTTTATCGAATTAATTTTAGCTGCCCGTAGGCGTTTAATAGGCGATTTACGGTATATAAAATGTCACAAGGTCAAGTTGGTTTGACCATTTGTCATGGTAGGGATCTCCATCGTGAAGTCAGAATTCCAGTCTTACAAAGGTCTGGTGGGCCATTTAGCATGGGTGGGGCCCCAAAGACCCCTAAATGGGCATTATATTTATGTCGTCGGTAAATGGATGACCTTGGTTTCATTTGTTTGGTCTTGGTTTACTAAATACGAAATCGTACAATCTGACAAACTTTGGGGGGGGGGGGGCATACCCCAATTCGACTCACCCAAAGGGGGGCCTTGGGGTCCAATATTGACGTCCTAGATAAATGGCTTGTCTCAGGGGCACCAAGTATGGAATCATGTAGTCTGCCAAGCTTTGGGGAGGGTTTTTTCCCCAAATCAGACGCCCTAAAAGGGGAGGGGCTAGGATCCTTGGGATGCATATTTACATCATATGATAAATGGCCAATCTTGGTGTCATTTTGTTCATCTTGGTGCACTGAATACGGAATTATGGAGTCCGACAAGCTTTTGTGGGCTCGCACCCTAACCAGACAGACTAGTTGGGGAAGTGGTCCTGCAAATGATTTATGTCTACATTGTATGGTAAATGGATCGTCTTAGTATTTTTTTTTTAGTCATGGCCTTCATTTATTATAATAAGTTAAATAACAGTAAAATAACTTATTTAAACACAAGTTGAAATAAATAAAACATTCTTACGCAGACAAATTCATCAGGCTAATTTCTTTTTTTTAAAGGAACGTAAAGGAAGGTTACGGTAACTTTTTATCGACAACATTTTGTTGGGTTTGATGTAGCTCCACCACATTTAATAATACTGAATGGGTCCGACAGTTGCTATGTTGCCATCAAGTGTAAGGCCTGGTACTTAATGTGTTATCATCCGATTTGTCATCTACTGTGTACCTGCTGTTTAGCCATCAAGCCTGTAGCCTATCAATGAAAGATCATGTGATACTATGTTAATTGACCAATGCTACGCATTGCGACATTTCCAGCTAGACTATACCGGCAAGGAGTGTTGAAAAGAGCTGTCAACTTCATTACTTATTGATGGGCAAAGACCTAGTTGCTTCTCTGCTCTGGTGCTTGATGTTCATGGCGTTGTTTGACAACAAAATTAATTTTTCGGTATGTGTGTTCAGAACTGCCTAGGTTTGGAAAATTTTAATCTAGTGTGTGCGTTAACTAGAACGCTTAAATTTTTTTTAGCGCTAAATTGAAGCTTGCCGTATAATGTAGTAAATTTGCATTAAATTAATGCGTTTAGACAAGTTAATGGTAATGGTTAATTGCCTGTAATAAATAAGTTTAATGGTTAATTGCTTATTGCACTCGTTATTTGAAAACAAGTATGCAAGTAAACAAGTTTAAGCTGTAAATTTGAACGCTACGTTGCGAGTAAAATCGTTGTTGTAAAATCCTAAAAAAAAAACATGCATGTCCTAACATGCATGTCCTAACATGCTTGTGTAGTTTTGCTGCTTTCCAGGATGACAAATAGCTTATCTTTCCTTTTCTTAAATACGATGCAGTGGTAGTCACTGCCAGTGAGACAGTGAAAGTCATATTCACAGAACCTTCTTGACAGTGAACACATTTCCCATTCACCAAAAATGTACAAGATCTTTTCTGAAGTAGTCATTTCTTGGAAACTGAGAAATTGCCAGTGAGCATGAAAGTGTGCATTTTGTTAGGCATACAGTCAAAAAATTCACTGCAATACATGGATGTAACAGTTCTTGCTAGGGTCAAAATTAAGCAATGAGACCCGGTTTCCACCATTTCACTGACAGTGACTACACTGCCCCCTCGAGATTTAGTTCACACTCCGAATGGCCCCTAAAATTAGTAATGTCCACAAGACAAACCGCGCGATTGGAGTTTATGCTCAGTTCTCGGTCTGTCTTTACCGCACAGCTAGGGGAATATGCAGCAAGTGCTTACATATTAAGAACTGGTCACAATGGTTAGCTGTGCCAGCCCTATTCAGCTAGGGCGAACCCAAACACGAAGCGGCGAGGATCCCTTATTCCAGCGTATTCCACCTTATTTTATATGTCCTGGAACCATGGACTACTGCAGCGAATTACGCAGTCGGTAAAATGCTGTACGCATAAAGCAGATCCAACAGGTTTTAACAGGTGGACATCGCATACATAATGGCAAGATGCATGGCCAATATTGGCTTCGTGGTGCACCTTGCGTTTTATGTAATTGCTTCATACAGGAGTAATAAAAGACAAATTAGGTGCTACCTTGTACTATTATTGCAGCAACAAGGCTTTTGTCATGGTTTCTTGAACGTAAAATGTGCAATAAATAGGACATTACTGCCGAGGTGGAGCGATGCTGGAGTACGTGCTTGGCTTTGGAAGGACTAGTTGGCCTCAATACAGAGTTTGTAAAGAAATGGTAATTGTACTGTGCTATTAGGTCTGTGTTTCGCATAATGTCAGCCAGTCCAACACCTAATTACGGCATTGGGCTCAGCTACTACAGAGTAATCTAGGCGAGCAGCCTGGCCAGCAAAACAGCTGAATTGAAAATTTACTTTGCTTAACATCTAAAGGTGCTTACCACCACATTAAGATGTAAATAATGTCCAAATTATCTTTATTAATTTTGCTCATCAAATAGGAATACATTTCTTACGAGTTTCAGTAATTTACAATTAATTTCAGTAATTTACAATTAATTTCAGTAATTTACATTTATAACATTTTTTGGTAATCTTCGTTGGAGTACTTGTACCGCGTTGCCAAAAATACAAAGTACAAAGTGTCAAGTAACATCAGACCAGCATATACAAAAAATACTGAAGATGGCTAAAACAGACAAAAAATTACAAATTAAAACAAAATCGTTCGTAGAACATTTCTCTTTGAACTGCAACAATTAAAACTAAAAAATAGAGTTGGGCAACAACTAGTGTCTTTAAGTGGATCAGTTAGCTCATGTTTGATAGTTAATGACACACTAAAGGCAGGCATACTAGACGTCATTCAAGGAACGTTTTTGTTCACGACGCAGTCAAAACAAATTTAGTTTTTATGTATCCTAAATACTTGTCCTCACCACGTGGCCACCCTGCTAATCTCCCAGCAGGCACTGCTACCTGTTCTTTTATTATCGTTTCGCGAACAATCTGGTTCGGTGAAAGCAGCACCTAAGAAGTAGGGTAACACTTCAAGCAAGTAATTTAGGATAAGTAAATACTAATTTTTATCTTTACAATAGCGTTTTTATTTCCAACCGAAATTACTTCTTTCAGTTATTGGCTAATTCTGCCCAAACCGGGAGCCAAACCTGGAGCCGAAATGCCAGATAATACCTGCGATTTCTGAACTAGTAATTATTATACAATTTCCTTTGTAATCCCATCACAGTCATTGCTTCATTCTTTTTTTGAACAGACAGAAAGGCTACTATACTTTACCCACACGACTTCCGGTCATGGTGTGCTCTTCAGTTAGTGGAACTCCTTAGGCAAAGGCCCAGGAGGCCACTAATGCACAAGTTTCGTGTCCTCACGTATCCATGTAGCTAGTTTGGAAGCAGGGACCGGCTTAGGTGTAGCCAAGCGACATCGAAGAAAAGGGGAGCCCAGTAACAGTCTGTTCTGAACCAGACACTGTTCTTTTTTGTTACTGGACGATTCTACCACTGGACAGACTGCACAAATTACTCGGCATAGGGCTCCATCAGTTTTTTTGGTTTTTGGCATGGAATTCAGATGGAAATACCTGGGTCACTTTCGACCAGTCTTTCACAAAGCAGATGTATCTGTCCTCTCTGGTGAAGGCAGCTAGCTTACTCAGGTGAACCGCCGTCACCAAGGGCACTAGGCAACAAAGCCTTTTGGTAGCGCATAACAGTGAGGCTTTCCAAAGCGGCTCTTAGGGAATGTTCAATAAGCTGTCAAAATTAGCGGAAGATTCCATGAAGGGAGTAGACGTCGCACCAGTGGACAAAGATTGTCAGAGGCCTGAATCAATCTCAACATGGTTATCGTAGACCACGCCGGTTTAACTAATGCAGGAAAGTACGGAAATGATTACTGCGTGGTACCCTATGATGGCTGTCTGGGATAACCAGCCTAAAAAAGGTGATCTAAGAAGGCAGCCAAAGATGCTACAGATGGTCTCAGTGGTCTACATCGTTCCCAATACACCAGCCTTACACATGCAGCCAGTTTGGTGGACGAAAAGCTTGCATGGGGGAGAGTGGCAGAATCCTGAAAGGGGCCTTTGCGAAATAGTCCAATGGTGTATTTTCGTTGACCAAGAACTACGGGGTTTAGGAGGAGGTGGTGAGTTGACCTTTTCACGGAGGTCTGGAGCTAGTAAAGTAGTTGTCCCCAAAAAAATTATGATGACGAGTGTTGAGACAAAGACGACTCACAGTATGCAAAGGTATATCTGTAGCAGAGTCTAGGTATGCCGCAGGGTTACATGTAAGACCCAATTACGAGTCTTTCTGAAATGATGAGGCATATTTCATAAATTGAAGACAATACCTAACATGCTATCATGTCTGGATTCCTGAGGTCCACCACTGATGCCTTCAAAGCAGCCGTAGAAGCGGAATACGTAAAGTTTGCATGGAACTCGCATTTAAACACCAACGAACTAGGTGCTCATTCTCTTAAATATGGCGAATAGGTGATTTGATGGTAGCCGGGGAGTACACATGAGAATCGAGCTCCATGCCAGCCCTTTCAGACAAAATTCTGGAAAAGTCTCACAACAAGCCTTCTTTGGTGGACCTTGGACCACACGTGAAAGAAAAACTTCAAGGATTGTGTAGTGTATTGGAGCCGCCAAGGGGAGGAGATTTAGTCCTTCCAAATTAAGTAGTTGACAAAATAAAGACGGTTGAAAAAATGGAGCAGGTGGTAAGAATCAGGTGAGTATTGCCCAAATTTTGCGAAGGTGGTACGAGGCGAATCAGGTGTAGCATGGCACTCTTTGCAAAAAGAACAAAAGGTAATAGTGAATAGCATGCATCAGAGGGATGGGGGCAGCAACGTGTTGGTGACAGTTCTCGATCAGAAAAACCAAATCCTGAAACGAATTGGAAGAAAATTCAATACCCTGGTCCTGGTCATAATAATCATGTCCGTAAAAAGGTTTGCATCTCGAATTACAGCTAGCAGTGCGTGGTGGAGATGCATGGGTGATGAGCCCTACGGAGACATGGTGCTCTGGGAACATGAAGTGGAGGCAACATGGTGACTTTGATAATTGGTGGCGTGGGAATCGTGAGACAGGACGACTTGGTGACGAATTAAAAATCAAAGTGCTCAGACATGTCATGGGGACATGGGGATGTTCGTGGTCCATTATTGACCAATTGACGATATCGCAAAATCGTTTTATTTACTTCTGTGTGCATTTTATGGGTTTTGTCCAACTAAGGACTACACCCGAATTAGCCTTTTTGTATATTTGTTCTTTATAGATCAGGGGTGGGCAACCTTTTAAGCCTACAGGCCAGACCTCGAAAAATAATGCTAATACGGACCGAACCCATAAACGATGACTATAAAACGGCTACTATTCTAGTTTTTGTTTTTAAATTAACAGCCAAGTATATATATACACCAAATACATACTTGACTTTTTAGTCGTCGTCGTCGTTTAGACTCACCTGCATGCGACACATATTAAGCTTGGATGCCACGACAAGGGCTGGTTACGACAGTTTTGTTTTAGACTGTGGTGGGCCAGGTTTACGGGGTTGGTGGGGCCCATGCTTGTTCTAGATGGATATCTCCCTTTTCTTGGGCCACACCGGAGCTAGATATGCTAGTGGACGGCCTGATCGGAAGAGTTCCTTTTTCTTGGGACACGCCGAAGCCAGAACCAGTAATTCCAGATGGAGGAGCTCCCTTTTCTCGGTACACGCCGTAACTGGAACAAGCATCGCTTTTATTTTTTCATATTTTGTACACTCACTAAATCAAGCTAACGTTTTGTCTAAGACTTGTTCGGCTTGGCTGTTGCTGAGGGTGGTTTGGCAGTTTTTGTTTGCTCTAGTCACAGTTAACGATGACACTGCAACTAAATGACCGTAGAGGTGATAGAAGGAACGACTGTGGACTTTATTGTAGCAGAAAGGGCCATAGGAAGGACAACAATCATGGCAGACATGGGTGCACTATCCGTGCAAGGAAATGGAAGTGATCGAGCATGCTCCTTTGTTCAAGGTCAAATTGGCGACAGGCGACGAGGCCGCCATATTAGATTGCGAAAAGATAGATTGGCGTTCGGCTAGCTGCAACTTTACTTCCTCCTAAACAGAAGAACTCACGAATTAAATTTCCGCTTTTGCCGTACTTAATAAAGTTCCTAGGGCCGCATAAAAATAATTAACCACGTCAGTAGGCAACGTGTAATTATTGGTAGGAGCTGAAAATCGGTCGACGCAAGCATGTCTATATCCGTATCTGAAATGGTAGATTCCTGGGTAAGGGATGGGGAATTAATACTTCCTAAATTACCGTGACCAGATTGCAACTAAGTTGGGCATTTTTCTGTGATGGGACAGGTGACGGTGCCTGCTCAGAGATGAGCTGGGTGGCCACCAGGAGGGGATCTAAGGAAGCTTTTTCGATTAAGTTTTTGGGCATAGACCATAAATAAACGACATTTAGCTAATAACTAAAGCGAAATATTTTTTGATGGTAGTGAAAAAATGGCTTTCTTGTTACTAGTAAGAAAACGTACATAGCCTGTGAATTTCTGTATTCGTTCCTCGCAAAGCAGTGTCGTAACCCGATTGTGCATGTACTGGCGCAACCCTTCTCTATAAAAGTGCTTTGGCGAGAAAGACAAGTCATCATTTGTCTTCCAGCGCAGCCTCATGCCTCATTGTTTCCCGCTCATCTACCTGGAGATCTTCTAGCCCGACTAGTCCTGCTTTCGTCCGACTGCTGCTCGCCACCAGCCACCACGGAACAGTCCAGCTGCCATGCCCAAGCCCACGAATTCTGCCACTGACATCATCAACACTGCTGCCTACATCCCTGCTCCAAGGTGGTCAACGTACGCTGTCCTCACCATTGAATTTATCGGCCCTTGTGCAGTGAAAGACATCTACGCTCAGCTGAAACGAACACACAAACGCGCACAAGCGTCTGGGTCTAATCGTGAAAGACGCTCGCCTCATTTCGTCCTATCAAGCTAGCCACTCTCTTTCACGAAGCAAAGCAAACCGCATGGTCGATCGAGCCATTCGCGACTTCGGCCATCGTAGGTTACACCCGGATCTACCACGAAAGACGGCTACAGAAAAGACTGGGTAGCAGCGACCCGAGTCACAAACGCTCCGTTTCGTTAACACATCACACATCAAAGAAACAACGATTTTCTCACGTCCCTACCGACAACTACCCACCTTCTTTTCGTCGCCCACATCTTTTATCCTGTCATCATCAAAATGATCGTCATGAAAATGAAACCCTCCTTGATTCCGCTTCAGTTTTACAACAACAACTGAATCTGCATTAGTCTTTTGCGAATCAACATGACAACCACCAGACCGACGCATTCACTTCCCGGACAATTAAGTCAACACAGACCCGTCCAACATACCTCTTGCAGACCTCCTTAAAACTGGAGATGCCGTACCAGACTGTCTTCTTTACAAACCTGCTCCAGTTTGATGCACCCATAATCAACTGAAGATTAACCACTGGTTTCGGCTTTGGTCTTTGTAACTGTAATTACAAACCTCACTCTGTACTGGGCTAGTTAACAATCACCAACTTGCTACGCAACGGTGGTACCGTCTTGGGAAGAGGAGAGCCACTAGAACTAGATAAGGATCCACCGCCACCTCGCCCTTGTCGCATTTCTTTGGAGACGGCACGACTAATGCAAGAAATTTTGACACTTAGTCAGCATTTTTGACGTCCGAAGTGAAAATGTATTTTGGCACTGCTCTCTACTTAACGAGAAAAGCAGAAATCTTAACCCACGTTTTGTTCGACAATGACAAATGCTGACGTTCTGAACACAGCAGTAAACGTATTATGCGAAAACCTATCCATCAGCCCTACCCAAGCTGAAATTAAGTAACTTTCAACCCATATCTCTCAGCTTTTTAAAAAAGCCTCCTTCGCAACATACCCTTCCTTGAATTGGATAACCAGAGCCTTGTTCAACACTTACCTCTTGATTTGGGTGGGACATAGCTCTCTCCAAACTGCTACGAATCATCATGACTCAACAAAACATCAGTTACGAAACCAATCCATCCACGAGACCGAAACGCTCTTTCGTGTATTAATTCCAACTTTGGTTCCTCACCTGGACGGCTCCAGAAAACCCAAGGAGAACAAATCCAAGCCTCAACAAAAACCGTAAAACAAGCCCTTCAAGAACTTTACGCCCCAAAACAAGGACAATTGGCCGAAGCCAAAACTAGGTCCCAACTCCAACAGCAACTAAACCCGACGACCGGACACCAACCACTCCTTTCGTTCGAGGCCCTTCAACAAAGGGCGAAACAGAAGCTACTATTCGTCTCCCAAAGGGAAAAGCAAAACTCGCAAAGATCAACGACACCACATGCCACTCCAACGTCCCATTGAGTGCACGTCTTCACCATTTTCTCCCTGCCTAGGAAAATCTCACATCCTACCCTCAAATCCTTTCAATCATCCAAGATGAATTTCACCATACCTTCACGGCCAAACTACTACTTACTCAATCTCCCCCTTGGCAGTTTACATCATTCTACAACCAAATGCTATCAACCGAAATTCTGGACTTATTATCGAAAGGCGCAATAAAAGACCGCCGCCCCCCCCCCCTCCGATAGGACTAGGATTTTACAGCTCCAACTTCCTACGGCCAAAGAAGTCTGGTAGAGAAAGACTAATTTTCAACCTCAAGCCACTAAATCAATTCATGGCAAATGACCATTTCAACAGTCCCATCATTCCCTTAAAGACCTAAACTCCCCGATCGGCAAGATAGATTCCATGGCAAATCTTGTCCCTTATGGCAGATGGATGACCAGACCATTCCACCACAATCTAATCGACACGTGGGGAAATCAACCAGACCAACCGAAACTCCACCTTTCCAATTGACACCCTTATCTGGTGGTCATACATCCAAACCTGTCACAGTCGGTTCCACTCCACGAGCCCCTACCAGACCTCCTCCTACTAACCAACGCCTCCCTGGAAGGCTGGAGAGTACACACAAGCCATCATGAGGTAACAGGGCTAAGACAACATCAACATTCTAGAACTGAAAGCAGGGGTGCCTCTTCCCTTAAAAGAGTGAGGGGCCAAATGCTAGTAATTGCGTAAGTAACTAGGATGGAGTCCAGGGGGATAGGGAAGGGGGGGGGGGGAATAGGGACGGGAGGGG
>JAHWFP010031764.1:12369-27684 GCA_023313725.1 Lithobius niger
GGGGGGGGGGGGAATAGGGACGGGAGGGGGAGGGTAGCGACAGATCGTAAGATTGTGTATACACCACTAGAAGTGGGCTACGTACAGTTGCCGCGACGAAGTATTGCCAGATTTTTTATTCCAATAATTATCACATTTTTAATAAAATTAAAGAATATCTCAGGTTGTATTATAAGAAGTGTAGAAATGAATAAAGCACATTGTTACTCAATTTAAATAACTTACGAAACTGGACATGAATGTACAACCTTTTCTTTACGTAGTTTCCCTTAGTGCAACATAGGCAACATATCATTCTCGATTCGTGTGCCCCGTCACGTTGCATTCTTTTGTTCCGAATCTAGTCTTATTAATGTATTAATAAAAATATATATTAAAATGCCAAACCAATGTTAAAATGAAAAGCTAACTAAAGACATTTTTTCCTTTCTCCCGATTACTTAAAACTGAGGGGGCTATTATTGGTCCCAGCAAAAAGTGGTGGGGCCATGCCCCCCCCCCCAGCTCCGGCGCCTATGACTGAAAGCTGTACTTAAGGCCCTTCGACACTTACAAAACCTAGTCAAAGGGAAGGTTGTACAAGTCCAAGCAGACAATACAACAGCAGTTGCCTATACATCAGGAAGGAGGGATGCACGAGATCTCGGCAACTCCTCTAAGTAACCTCGTCAATCTTCCAGCTCTGCATATAACTCAACACAACCATCCTGCCGCTCCACATCCCAGGCAACGGGAATGTGATTAAACTCTCGCTCTTGCCAAAAGCTCCGAGCAGGATAATGGACTCTCAAGAAATCCATCTGCAATTATCTCGCGGCCAAATCATCGCAGCCGTGGTTTAAAAATTGAACATATGGGGCACCCCAATGAACGACCGGTTTGCCATGATGCACAATGCCAGACTTCCCCATTTCATCAGTCCAGTCCCAGATGAACAAGCAACGGCAGTAGACGCACTAACCTAACCTTGGACAAACATCTATGCGTACCTGCTCCCTCCATTCGAGCTACTCCCTCAGGTTCTAGAGAACATAACTCAGTCTCAGGGCCTGTTCCTAATGATCGCCCCAAACTAGCCGTCAGCAGCATGGTTTCCTTAGCTACTAAATGTCCTAATCGACATTCCAAGAAGCCTTCCTCAAATACAGGATCTACTATCGCAACAAAAAAGAACCAAATTTTACCCAAACCTTCACGGGTGGCTACTGTCATCAAACTCATCAAAAAAAGCTGGATTTCATGAGGAACAAGTAACTCGCATCACCAGCAAAGCCATCAGAGACTCAACGAACAGAATTTATGACAACCACTGGTCAAAATGGTTTCATTGGTGTGACAAGAGGGAAAATCAATCCTGTCAATCAATTCCCCTTTCTTCCTGACTTACTAAGATTCATCAACGATCTCTTCAAAGAATGTTTAAAAGAATCAACAATCCTTATTTACCGTTCGGCACTGAACTCCGTCTCAACTTTAATCAAATCTTTTGAAGTTGAATGATGTCCAGCAACTCGACGAGTCTTCCCGGTTAGGGACCTCTCTATCGTCTTGCAATCACTGACGAGACCACCTCATGAACCAATATAAAACAGGCCAATAAACATCCTCACCCGAAAAATGCAAGCTTTATCAGCAGACCAGCCTTTCTGTGTCTTCGCTCCAGAATCACCTTGCAAATCACACAAGCCAATTGTCGTCCCAGCTCTATCCAAAAGTACACGTGATGAACCAGAACATCTCTTATCTCCAGTCTGAGCGCTTCGCCAATACATTGCCAGCCGACAACAATGAATTTCGCAAAGGCAGAACTCAACTTTTTCTACCTTTTACCAGAGGCTTTGGTCAAACCTCAGTAGGCACCATTGCACAATGGATAAAAGAAACCATCCAAAGTGCATACGAAGATAAAAACATTAATTGCGCTGACAGCAGCATCAGAGTGGCAGCACATGGATCTCCACATCATGGGCATTCCACAACTCTATTCCGATTCTGGACAACTTTTTAGCAGCATCTTGGAGAACCACTACCGTCTTCATGTCACACTACTTCATGGAGATGACGAAGCAAGCCAATGGATTACATCGTCTGGGCCCCATCGTAGCAGCCAGAGTGTCATCCAGAAGCAAGCCCACCATCAAGACAGAAGCAAGACCCTCATCTTGACCCCCACCTTTTCAGGGCCACCACATTTTAACAAAAGAGAATCCAAATTCGACTGTTTTGATGTTTTCTAAATAAAGTGCGAAGTTTGTTAAACTTTTTGGGGGAAGCCAGCTCGTAACCCTAGAGCACCTGTCAAGGTGGTGCTCGCCACGTAACTTTGACGAGGTCTTGGTCTGTGAATACAAAAATTCACAGGTTATGTACGTTTTCGTACTAGCTGAAAATTGAAACATTGATTCCCAATATTGTTGTTAATGTCCTAAAACTCGTCTTGACCAAATCCCCACATTTCTAACTATTACCGTTCCAGCTGTCACCAAAGGCCTCTGATCTGTCATGCCGACAAATTTTTCAATAGTAGCGAAGGCGTTGGCTTTCTTCACAGCATCTCGATGGTTCTTTCTGCTCGATTAAAAAACGCATGGCCTCTGTCTGACTTTACCCATTAAAATTTCATCCACGGTGCATTTGTTTAGGTCATCCACGATGTCCACCATGTTTATTCAAGGCTATCTCAAGGCTCCTTCTGATTGCCAGATGCAGACGTAAAGTTGCTTCGAAGCACGACAAAGTTGGATCGGGGCGAACTCGCTCACACGATCATTTTGCAAAGAATTCTGGGTAAAGAGCAAATACGGCGGCCTTTTTCAGATATGCGTTTAGACACGTCAAGAAACGTGTGAACGTGTACGAGGTGTCAGACGTCTTATTACCTGTTCTTAAAACCAAAAATCCCCTAATGCCTCCACGCTTTAGCAAGTATAAATGCATCAATGCATGCCGATAGTCTTACGAAGTTTTTAAGATGCAACTCAGTGATAGGCATGGTTGTAGTGATGGGCATTTGGTTGGGTGGGGGTGGGGGAAGGACCCTCATTTTGCCACCTCATCTTTACTATTTTGCCAAGTAGGTTCGAAAGTTGCAGTGGCACAGCCAGCAAGGGGGTCTGGGAGAGCATTGTTAAGTTCCCCCTGAGGGGTCTACACTATTTTAGTGCTCGTCTCTGGCAAATTACAGTGAGCACATTTGCAACAAATTGTTAAGCAAATTTCGGTGGTTTTTCTTGTTAGTTTTTCAGGAAAGCAAGTTTTGTCAAAGCGACTAAATCACATTTTTTTCCGAAATTTCTTTGAAAATATAATCGAGTTCAGTTTAAAATTATATAAACAGGTCCGCAGTCAGCCATTGAAGATTAGGGTTTGGTGTAATTCTACATGGACTGCTGAGTGCAAGCATGGGCAGTAGGAGGGGCAGAGTCGGATTGGGAGGGGGTGAGAGCAAAGTTCCACTTCCACCCCCCCCCCCCCCATTCTCCCCGTTGGTGCGGCCCTGGTGATGGGTATTTGTTTGGTCTTAAAAGTAAAATATTGTAACGAACTACCAACCAATATTTATGTTGCTCAACCCTGATTCTGATTGTCCGGCACTTTATTACCCTCATCTCGTTACGACCTTTGTTAAAACAATGTGGTATTCACATGGCTGCAACAGTGCTAAATATTGGTTATCAATGGATGCACAATTATTCTCTGCACACTTATTTTGCATACTTATGATGCACACTTGAAATTCTTACAATATGGACGATTTCCGTACCTTCCGTAATGCTACGAAAAGTGCCTCTGGGGTCACTAGCGAGACAGGGTTGGTGCCAGGGCGCCCATCATCTAGGGCCGTCCATCTAGCATTTGGAGGCTGAGGCTCCAGCGAGTCTTGCTCTGTTGCAAGTTCGAGAACCTCCTCGTTCTCAGTAACCAGAGGGACTGGCGAGGCGGAACGGCGAGGAAGGGGGAAGAACCTTCCCTTGGCATTCCTTTCGTTCGTGGCATTGTAGAGCGGAGGCGGAAGACTGAAGCGGAGGCAAGTCCCAGCGAATCGCAGCAATGTGAACAGCAGTGTGGTAGAGAAGAAAAGGTGAGCATTGCCGCTCCGCTTCGATTTATATATGATGGAGGCTGCGCAGTAGATCTGCGCAGTAGGTAGCGAACCGGAAGGATCTGCGTTCGTTTTCTCTAGAATTGAACAGCATTGAGAATTGCTAATAAAATAAGGTAATGGATTTTTTCAAGGCAACTAGAAATCTTCGATTGTTCTCTAATTGAAACAGCATTATGAGAAGGAGAACGCTAAAATTAGGTAATGTATATTTTCATAAAATCAATAGAAACCAAAATCAACCAGGTTACTGGTATTTTGGAGTATTTAGTGCATTAAAAGACAAAACGGATTTTGAAACTGCAGGGAAAACTAATGAGGTGGTTTTGACATAGTAGCTAACATCCCTCTCGTAAATTTGTGGCTCGCTACTGCAAAAATACTAATACTAAAGATCAGACTCTAGTAAGGAAGTGTACGCAGCTCATAGGTTATTTGCCCATTATTAGACAAAAGGTTAAAAACTGGCACGACATATTCTGATCTGCATGTGCACAAATGTTGTATGGCCGCGATTATTAATACTTTTCTCGTTTAAAGAGCACTAGGACAGCCCCCTGTATATGGCCGGTTTTTTATAGCATTGTTGTGATTTCCCGTTTCCCGTCATCAGTTCGTAGAGGGAATCAAGATAATTCTTTAGTATGTTTAGCATTGTTGTGATTTCACATTTGTATTAAAATGCTGTGATATCCCCTTAGCAGTCGCCCAAGCTTTCATTAGATTTAGTTAGATTAGGATTAAGAGACAGAGAGGCCTATACTTTGTTCCACATTATGTTTTCAGAAAACTGACTATATGACGTCACGTTTTCTTCCACTAAGAGAGCAAAAAATCCGTAAACGTCCCATTCGTAAACTCTAACAGTAACTTTGTAGAGTCTCCAAGTGTGATATCCACATGTTTTTACACTCTTAGTGCAAGGAAACGAGTCGTCATCCAACCAGTTTTCTGAAAGCATAATGTGGAACAAACTATAGACCCCATTTGCATGAAAATATTGTGACGTCATCAGTACACTGTTTCTTTGTTGAAAACACAGTTCGAATCATTACTTATACAGACAACTCCCGTTATTCAATATACAGGCAATTCCGTTTGACAGCAATACAAACAAACGAAAAACGATTATCGAGATTCCCACTGCGGACGCACGAACAATAGAAATAAGAATTAAGAGTGGGAATCTCGGTGATCTGGCGACATACACACACACATACATACACAAACAAACGTACAAATATTATTATCTTAGTTATATAGATTCTTCCAATTTTGCACTAGCAGTGCATGTTAAGGATTAGTAGAATATCACATGGTGAAGAAAGAAAATACAGATGATACAGTACTAGTCAGGCTTACGACTAATTCATTAACTACTCCAGGATTTTCTAAGGAAAGAAAAAAATGGAAAGCTTACTGCTGGTATCTCACTTGGACGAATAGGATCTTCTGATTGCACTGATGTAAATAAAATACGCAACACTTCATCCACCACAAGAATTATTACGTTGCCTGAAGCCACGGCAACAATAAGTACGGATTGCATAAGACTCTTTGTAGTAGGTGGACTCTGCAGAACATAAAATTTAAGCCAAAATTATTTCAGTGTTTAACCAAGTGTAGTGTTAATGCATTCCACTACAGCTAGAATTTCTTGATTATTTATTAATTTGTTCAAGTTAAGCCAAAATCTTAATCTGGAATTTTTTCCATTCACGGTTCGTGTGTGGCGCTTGAACCCAAAAAAAATTTCACCTTTATTCCAGCTGGTGACAAATTTTGTTAACTCAGTTACCGTCAAATAAATGTAACGAGTTTGTAAAGCTGCTTCAAATAATTTTTGAATATATCTGAGGCAAATATATGTTTTTGTTGAAAGTTTTCAGTACCGTAATTTCGCCAATCCGACGGCTTAAAACGATTCACTGTGTCAGTTTCAATAATACTCGGCATACCCGGTACACGAGTATTTATTTGCATTTGTTATTTTATTTTGATGAGAGAACATTACTTAAGCTTCGATAAGCTGGGTTATTTGTCAGTGGTGTAGCTTCTGTAAACCTTAGAAAAGCCACTCCAGACTTCTGTGCTTTCTGTTCCTCTTGGTTACCATCGAGGATAAATCCAGACGTGTGAAGTGTAATTCTCTTGATTAATGACGAACATGTTCGAGCTATGAAAGCCGCGCCCTAACTTTATCAGCAATAAATAGAGATCATTAGTCCCCAAAACGTTACCTACTTTATACTACTCATAGCTTGCTATCCTGATCCATGGAGTGTGATAACCTGTCTGATAACTAGGTTAGAAGAATATGTAGGTAGTGCCACTCTTTTGGACGAAAGTAGTACCCGCTTTTAGTGATTTACTGCCAGACGGCGCTGTTGTCAATTAACAGGAAACGCAAGGCATCATGGGGATCAAAACTATTTAGCATCACCAAAACAAATTGGCCACGATAATACAAAATTATTTGTCAGATTAAGACATTAAAACAATTTTAAGAAAGTTCAGTACTGGCTGATCAAGGGTTACTTTAAATCCAAAATTCAATTTTAAAACGGATTGTCGCTACGAGAGGAGCTAAGTATAACACGTAGTTTTGTGTTATGAGAACGTGCGAGAAGCTTCCTCATCGGCCGTCCAGGCTGAAGCTACACCCGTGTTTTACGTTTATTATAACGAACTAAATACAGTTTGAATCAAACACAGAACAAGTTTCTTCAACTTTGGCTGTTGCCCACGCACGAGTGTTTCGTCCGTTTTCACAGGTATTAATGTCATTATTACGATGGTTACCATGGCAACGATGCACCATTTTTATTTCAAGTTTCGCCTCCTACGAGAACCAGACAAGTGCTGCCTTCTGGCGCCATTGGTGGAAGCAGGTCTTTCTTTACCCTACGTTTTCAAATAAGCGGCACTACCTAGTAATCTACCCTGGTGATAGCTAACCTATCCCTGGTGCGGCTCACCCTCCCCCATAAATGTTTCAATCCCCGTACAGGTTAAAGGTCCATAGACTAGTTTTCCATCAGGACTTTATTGGCGGAGCGTACACTATAACAGAAATTGCAAAATGTTGGTTGGATACACTTTTGTAGTCTGGGAGGAGGCCAAACAAATGGTTGGATTGGAATAAAATTTGGTACATAGCTTGAAACCCCCAAAAGTATTGCTGATCTAGGAATTGATGCGAATTGACCAATAATTGGGGAATAAATTACAGCTTTTGGAATTTATTTCTAACACTATAGTAAATGTGGAATGCTGTATAGTACAATTGTTAAGCAACAAAATCGTGCAAACAGAGCTAACAGCACGAAATTTGAGACTGCAAGTCATTCTTAGTAGTACAAACAGAACCAGACAAGGAACCACCATGAACCACCTGCAAAAGGCCCAGCACCCCCCTGTGCCAAATTCTTGCAAATCGAGCTGAAAGAATTAAATTTTTTTCGCAAGTAATTCTTGGCAGTACAAATCGAACCAGCAATGAAACCTAGAGGCTTGACATTTCAATCCGCTTCGCCTGTGCAATACTTTCGATGGCTCCTTTTTTTGGTGGCATCTCGCCTTTTTCGGACAGGCCACATCCGTAGCTCAAGTGGGCGTGTACATTGTTATGGGCTTATTGAATGATGTTTTGTTTTTATCTGCTTGCATTGTAATCTGTCGTTTTCTGTGTTTTTTTTCAGCAATATTGTTGTCCCCTTTTGCTCTTACCTGATTTGTCCTAAACTGGTGTTATAGCTTGTGCTCCTTGCCCTCTTGAGGCAAATCCTACCGCTGTCGTAGTCCACGTAATGTTCGACGGGTCTTAGCGTGTCCATATGGACCATAGTCACCTATGGACTGAGTGTGGGGGATGAAGCCACTCCTCTTTTGCCAAGTGGACCTCGATAGTGGTGCGGCAGTCACCATCCTCAATAAAGTAAATCACCATGTTGATATCCAAATCTGCCGAAAGGTTTGTGTCCAGTTGGCAGCCGCAGGTTCTTCCAGTAGGCTACTAAATCAGGTATGTCTCGATTGTCAGAGCAACACCCGCTGGACTACTATTTAAAACTCGAGGTTTGCTACGTGACGTAATCCTCGCCCCAAACACCCGAACTAACCTTATTGCCCTAGGGATGCTATTGTGCTCTGCTCACGTTATAATTATTGTAATACCTGTCGTGACGGTGTTTACGTTCGTTCGGCTGCGCATCCCTTTGGTGTTTATTTTTGTTTGCTGAGCGCAGGAATTTGTTTCACAACCTAAGCCACTCAAATACCACTACTCAGAACTCGGGCGGGGGGGGGGGGGGGGCCCGCAAGTCGTCGTATGACCTTGCTCTGCCCTGCCTCCCCCTGATTGGTGCCATAGCTACTGCTGGGAGTGCGTCAAAAGCAAAGCTCCCCTGATAGACTTCGGTATTGCCACACATCCTCTTCCTTAAAGCCGTGCCATATTTGCAAGGACCCGAACCTCCACCTTCAGATGAACACTCAACTTGGGGCTTTATATCGCACTATTTCCACTTTTTTCGCCTAGCCTACTAGCTCCGATGTGGGCACTCGGCTGTTACAGCCTCCAACTTAAGGGAACACGCCGAAACCCCTCCTGTCCAGATCCACTAAAACGTTCTGGTTCTTTTGTTCAAGCTGGAGAATGGACGGTCGATGGTGTTGGACAGTCCGACCTACTAGGTGATCGAATTGGCCACTACTTTGTGTATTCTTCCTACGTAACCTGGGCCTTCTGTGGTAATATTGTTGCCCAAACGGATCCAACTCCAAATTCCTTCAACAGGCGATGGACTAACCAGATAAGGAACATTGGAAAAAAGCCACAGGTGTGGAACTTCAAATTCTAGGTGAACTTTCAGTTTGGGATTTCGTACCTCGTCCCGAATGGTTTACCGCTGGAGTGGGATTCCAAGTTTAGAAGGTTCCTCCAATGCCTCCTGGAGCACCACTTTTGACGCGAAAGGGTTTTCTGGCTATATAATTTCTGTAAACGATTCAATTGTTTTCTGGAAATCAATAAACCTGTTTAAGTAGCATGGAAGCCAGGCTCACAGCTGCGACCATTGTGCCCGTGAACTCCTCTGGCCTGACCTATCAGAGTCAGGGGAAGTCCGCCCACCTTACTGTCTACTGTCGCTTTCTAGAGATAGTCCTTGATTTCATTAGTGGATAAGCTCGACTGAGGTGCTAGGTCAAAACATTAAGTTTGCAAATTCTGGTTCTTATGGGACTTAGCTCAAACAAACCTAGCGAGAATCTGGTGCCAGACATTTTCATGAAACTCGTTAAGGTCTTCTTGACGAGGGTAGTATACTCACGATGTGTGATTTTATTGAACGAGCCAACACGTTTCAATAATATTCTTGACCTTGTTTTGGTACACTCTGATAGGCTTGCATTTGGTACTAGGGTCTAATATCATTTTGGCACTAGTGACCGCAACATGGTCACCTTTAATGTTCACCCCTGTAAGGCTTCTCCAATGACCTCTCTGCCAAAATCACGTAAACTATTAAATTACGATGACCTACGTTCCATACTGGAAAATGTTAACTGGACGTCTGCTATCGGAAAAGCATTGAACGCTGATACAATGTGGAACCGTTTCATATTTACCTTAAACTGTGTCAACGTACCTGCAGATGGGTCTTTCCAAAATGAAAAGTTGGTTTTCGCGCTAAATAAGTTCCAGAAAGGCTTACCAGGCCATTGGCAAAAAAGAACTATTTAAGAAAAATCGCACAGAAACTGGGTCAAATACAGGGAATGGCAGTTGGCCTACACAAACCTTGTGTGCAAGTTTGAGCTAGATGTTGAACGTGATGTAATAAATGAGGGTACCATGGTTGCACTTTTTAGATTCGTAAAGAACAAAACTGGATGTTCTAGGACAATTTGCCCATTGCGCCAGGATTACAAGTTTACCTTAGATAATTTTGCTATGGCCAACATTTTAAATAACACTTTTGTCGGATCCGACAACCTTTTGATTCCACAAATCGTTGGTGTCCCCACTATTTCTGAGTGCCACTGTCCTACCTTCCCATCTGAAAATGTCTTACAGGCACCGTCCTCCTTGAAACTAAGTTGGAGTGGTGGACCGGATGGTTCTCCACTTTTTTTATTTATCGTGAGATTAAATCTGAAATCTGCACGCCCCTTTCCACGATTTTTGAGTTATCGATGAAGACTGGCAGGTTACCACTAACTTGGAAATCGGCTAATATAACCCCCATTTTCAAGAAAGGAGATGCATCTGATCCGCTGAACTGTCGACCTATTGCTTTGACTTGCGTGCCATGTAAGCTTATGGAACGCATAGTTCGTACACAGATGCTTTCTTTTATTCTGGACAATGATATTCTCTTAAACTACCAGTTTCGATTTGTACCTAGAAGATCTACGTGCTTACAACTGTTGTCCCTTTTGTACGATTGGACATGCGCTGTTGACAATGGTGTAACTTCTCTTTGTTGACTTCGCAAAGGCTTTCGAGTCGGTAGTTCATAATAAATTGTTGGCAAAATTGGGTTTTTTGGGTTTTCGTGACAGTTTACTTCCCTGGTTGACTGACTTCCTATATCTGGCAGAACACAATGTGTTGGTGGTACCAAATCCGATGCCAATGTAGTGCTGAGTGGTGTTCCACAGGGTAGTGTATTGGGGGGGGGCAATCGCTTTTATCCTCTTTTTAAATGATTAAAAAATCAACTCTGTTAATACATCTCTAACTAAATTTGCAGACGACGAATTTTTTAGTTTATTTTGGCTTGTCATCGGCAACTAACAAACTTTTAAATTGGTCTTGCGTGTGGCAATTGCCCATTGCTCCAAAAAAATGTAATGTTTCCCTCTTGGTAGACATAACTTTAAATGGGATTATTCTCTCTCTCCTTCCCCCACACCAATATGCTTAGAAATCTCGGTTTCTAGTTCTCAGATCTGAAAGTACCCAAGGACCCAAGCACCCAAGGACCCATTGTAACCACGCAGTCAGGCTAGCGAACCAACGTGCTGCTTGGATTAAAAAGATATTCACGTCTGGAGATACAGACACACTGACGTGGGCTTTCAAGGTATATGTGAGACCCATCCTTGAATATGCAAGCCCAGTTTGGTCTCCACATTTGATGGGCGATATTAACCATTTAGAATCTGTACAACGGCATTTCATTAAGTCGCTACGGGGTCTCAGGAATATTTCGTATGCCAACCGGCTTTTATTAACTAGACTCTCTTGAACTACGCCGACTTAAGGCAGGTGTATATTTAACTTACTCCTTACTCCATGGTGCCGTAAATTTTGACTATTGCAGATTTTTCCAGCTTCCGAGTCGATAAATGCACTCGTGGCCACGCCTGGAAGCTTATTGCTGGGACTTTTAATAGTGACTGCCGGAAATATTTCTTTTGTAACCGTGTTGTTAGAGTGTGGAATGACCTGCCTGGCAAGTTGGTAACTGCTGTTTCTTTGAATTCTTTGAATTCTTTTAAGGCCAGACTGCATGCTGTGGACTTGTCAGATTATGTCTGGCTTTGTTTAGAATTTTTTTAAATTATATGTTACGTCATGTTATGTAAAGTTCTTGTCACTTATTTGATTCTTATTTCACTCTTTTTCCCCAAGAATCCTGTTGGCAACTTATCATCGATAGTTTGTCTACATTATTGTCTGCTTTGAAACTAAACCTATAGTTTTTAAATCCCTGTAAATTGGTATTAGCTTTTACTTACTAAAATTGACAAAGTCTCTCTGGCTCTGCGCATTCCGAGCATTTATTTTATATTGTTGCCACTTTTATTTTCATTGCTTTTTTAAAAATTACTTGGGCTTTTGACAGTGTGATCTTGTGCTAGCCTAATTGTTCGTGTAACCTAAATGCTGCCCCCATGCCCCTCCCCTTTTTAAGGCTGAATATCAGTGACTCTTTTGGGACCCTTGCAGACCTGTGT
Organism: Lithobius niger; assembly: GCA_023313725.1. Taxonomy (NCBI): domain Eukaryota; kingdom Metazoa; phylum Arthropoda; class Chilopoda; order Lithobiomorpha; family Lithobiidae; genus Lithobius; species Lithobius niger. The sequence continues at coordinate 24,440 of JAHWFP010031764.1, forward strand.
GCTCCAGCACCTAACATTTTATTATTATTTATTATTACAGGATTACAGTGTAACTATAATTGCAATAAAGATTATTATTATTATTATAAAAATAATAAAAAAAAAAAAACAATAATATTGTATACAAATATCTACATAAAAATATTGTTGCACAATTAGGAATAGTTAATTGGGAGGGATTAAACACTTTAAAAGATCCAAATGAAATACACAAAAATTGAGGATGTTATCTCACAAATTTATAGTAATAACCGATCCAAAAGGAAAGAAAATACAAAAAAAAAATCAAAAAAAAAATTTCCGAAATGAATGGATGACTGATGAACTTGTGAAAGCAATTAACGAAAAAAATCGTTTGTGGAATTTTATAAAAAGTGAAAACAAGTGTAATTATAACGAAACAAGGGGTGATTTTGAGAAATATAAAAAAACTAAAAAAAGAAGTAGCAAAGAAAATAAAGACAGCAAAAGAAAATTATTATGGTAACTATTTTGAAATGCATAAAAAAGATGGAAAAAGTATGGAATAAAATAAATCAATTACAATTAATTGGAAAGCATGGAAAAGATACAAACATTGAAAAACATTTTGAAACACACTTTAAAGAAAATACACTTAAGATCTGTGAAAAATTTTCAGAACACTTTGAAAAACAAATACCATTCATAAAAACTAAACTGAAGAACACTAAAAACAAAAAAAATGGTTGTAAATAAAAAATCGTAAGGAAAAATCTAACAAATGGGAGTGTTATAAAAAATACAATGGGGATAACTGAAGCAAATAGATATGATATTCTGAAAATTATAGATCAAATCAAAGTAAAAAAATCAAGTGGTCATGAAGGATTTATGATGGAGCACTTTGTAGAAACAAAGGAGAAAATATGCGAATTTATGACAATATTAATCAATAGTATTATTAAAACCGAAATTTGGCCAGATAATCTCAAAAAACAAATTATAAGACCAGTTTACAAAAAAGGAAATGTAAATGACCTTAATAATTATAGACCTATATCACTGTTGCCAGTACTAAATAAAATTATAGAAAAATTTTTTGCTACAAAAATAGAAGAATTTTTGAAAAAATTTAATGTGTTAAACAAAAATCAATACGGATATAGGAAAGGAATAAGTTCTATTGACGCACTTGAAAATATAAATAACAATGTTTGCAGAGCCTTAAATGAAGGGAAAGCTATTGGTGCAATTTTAATAGATCTAACAAAGGCATTTGACACACTTACAAAAGATATATTACTGAAAAAAATATATAAAAATGGCTTAAGAGGCAAAATATACAACATAATTAATAGCTATCTTACAGGACGACAATGCAGTGTTAGAATTGGGGATAACTTAGGTAGATGGACAAATATAGAATATGGTGTACGCAAAGTTCAGTGTTGGGGCCCTTATTATTTTTAATTTATATAAATGACATTACAGATATAGAATGGAAAACATATATAACCTTATATGCAGATTATATACTCATGTTATCAATAAATAATGAAAGTAAAAATATGTTAATAAATTTACAAGAAGACTTTGACAAAATACAAATTTATTTAAGTGAAAATGATTTGATACTGAATAATGAGAAAACATGTTATTTACCAATAGTAACGTCGCATATGCAAGAGGAACCAGGTACAATTACAACATGTGATGGGAATTGTGAAAGAAATTGTTACTGTAAAAAAATTAAAAAGGTTAACAATGCAAGGTATTTAGGAATTGAATTAGACAAAAATTGGAAATTTTACATGCACATTGATAAGTTAGTACAAAAATTAAGGAGAATGATACCTACATTATACAATTTAAAGGATATATTGAACCAAAAAAATAAGAAAATGATTTTTGAAGCACTTATTATGTCAAACATAAATTATGGACTGACAGTATATGGAACGACTTCAAGCAGCATTATTACACAAATACAAAAAGTAACAAATAAAGCAATCAAAGTACTCTTTAAAAATAAAAAAACGCAACATTGTAGTGAAATTTATAAAAAGTTAGGAATCATGAATATTAATACTTCATTAAACTGGAGTATTATAAATAGGAACTATTTCAAAACTGAAAATAAAATAAAACTGAATAGAAGTATAAGAGAATAAAAAATGGCTACAGGAACCTAAATGGCGAAATTCGTATGGTAAGAGAACCATGAAATTTCTTAAATCCCAACAAAATCCCAACGGAACTAAGACGCATCCAAAATTATAGTGAAATGAAACACAAGATCAAAAAATGGCTATTAAATAATCAATAAAAAATAAGGAGACGAAAGAGATCCATTTAATATATGCAAATTACTGACAAGTGAAGGAATATACCATGTTGTTTAATTAATGTTGATAACTTATAGACTTAATTGTAAATATTTATGTGTACATAAAAAATAATAATAATGTATAAGTGTAATAGACAAGTGAACAAAATACCAAATGTTTAATTAATGTTAACAGTTACTTGATATAATAGTAGATATATTTTAAAAAAAAATAATAACATGTTAATTGCTTGCACACACAAGTCTGTAAGGACTTCGTGCCAGTACCTGTGCCGTACGTGTACCTGTACTTGAATAAAGTAGTATTATTATTATTATTATTATTATTATTATTATGGAAATTTATGGGTTTGCAGCAGACTTCATGATAGAGAGATTGCAAAAGATACAAAATAAAATTGTAAAAGTTCTATTTGAAAGCAAAAATAAACATACCAGTGAAATATACAGGGAAAATGTTTTACAATTGCGCGACTATGTGGTAATTAAAAAAAATTACTACATAAATACTCATAAAAGTTATAGTATTGAAAAAAAAAGCAAAACTTAGAACTAAGATACAAAGATTTGAGGTACCATTATGGATAAATACGTACGGAAAAAGAAATAAAAAATGGTACATACCAACGATCTTTAACAAACTGCCTCATGAAATGCTGCATTATCAAAATATTGAAATGTTACAGAAAATATTAAAAGAAGTTTTAGTAAATAATTATAACAAATAACTATTTGTCTGATGTATGTACTTTTTTTTTTTTCTATTTATGACATTTTAAAAGCTGTTATGTTTTGTAAAAAGCCATTGTGTAAATGAATTTTATTAATTTTTTAATTGTATATATTTCAATTGTATATTTGTTATTATATAATAAGTAAAGATGTCTCCAGTCGTGGAAATAATACTTGTAAAAATGTTTAAATTTTACAATTTGTT
>JAHWFP010031764.1:27784-70172 GCA_023313725.1 Lithobius niger
TAATTTGTTGACTCAAACAAGTTTTTCTTCTAAACTTCGAGTCATTTCATGTATTAAATTTCATGTATTTCATGTATTAAATTTTATTATTATTAATTATTATTATTAATTATTATTATTACATATATAAAAAAAAAACATGGCAGCTCCCATGTCAGAAGTGAACTCAACAAAGCTCTCAGATTTATGGAACTTTGGAAGGTAAAGGTAGTAGTTATTTCCTGCTGAAGGTTTAGTGAGTGAGTGTAAGTAACCCAAGAACACTTTGTGCTAAAAAAAGAGAACCTGCATGACTATTTTCATTAAAAAATTTGAGGCTAACTGAATTGGTTTTGTAATGGGAAGGTTGCTCAGCAAAAATATGAGTGCGTTTGAAAATATCAACTTTGGGAACCGGAATGAAACTGGATCAAAACCAAAAATGAGCGTTTGAAAAGTTCAACTTTTTGAACCGGATTGAAACTTTTCTTCTGAAACAACCTAGTGAATATGCCTATTAGATGTGGATATTGTGAAGAGAATCTGAATTCCCAAAATGACTGTGTTTTGTAATTTTTGCAAATCGAAAGATCATTATGACAGTTGTTCTGGTGTATCAGCTGCAACCTGGAGAGGAAAAGGGAAAAATAAAGGCAAATGGAAATGTGCAAAATGCATGCAAAGGAACACATCTGAAAAAGAAGGTGATAAAAGTGAAGATGAGGAGTATGGTAAGGACGATTTTGAAAATGAAACAATCAGCACAAGATGTAGAGAACAATGTAAACAAAGCCATTGATCCAAAATCACTGAATGGAACAAAAAATGCAATTGATCATGAAGAAATATCAGTATTAAAGGAACGTTATGTAAAGATGGATGCAAAAATGGATCTACTACTAACAAAATATGATAAAATTCTTAGTATGCAGCAGAAAATACAAGACATTGTCCAGACAGTAGAGTTTATCTCACAGGAACAGGAAGAACTTAAAGAGAAGAATAAAGAATTACAAGAAGAAATAAGAAATAACAATAAGGAAGTGCATGAGCAAATAAATATCATAAACCAAGAAATTAAAAGATAGAATCAAGAAAGGACAATAATGGAGACCTTGAAATTAAGATGCAGAAACTGGAATTGGAGACAGGAGAGAAACAGCAATATGACAGAAATAGAAATTCATCAAGTAGATGAGCTACCAAATGAGAATATGAGAGGTCTAATCACACGACTTGCAGAAAATTTTATTATTAGATATTACAAACCTGAACAAATAGAAGTTGCTCAGAGACTGCCTACTAGAAATAAACAAAGCAAAAGGCATAATAATACAATTCGGACAGAGACTTCAGGACAGAGTGGATTGACAACAGAAAGAAAACCGTCACAAATGATGACAGATAGAAACGGAAACAGGAAAAGGATTTTCTTAAATGAGAATATGACCCCGTTTTACAAAGACTTTCTTTGGAAAACAAAAAACTTTGCCAAGGATAATAACTTAAAATATGTGTGGTTTAGTAACTGTATGCGTATCGATGAAAATGATAGCAGGGTTAGGAACGTACGTTCCGAATTAGATTTATGTACTCCATTAAATTCATAAACAACGTGTGTCCAAATTTTGAAACTTTAACTGCCCTATACAGAAATGTAGGGAATTGTGGTTATAAAATAAGTTTACTTCATGTTAATATAAGAAGTTTAAGTTGGCATTCTTTACAAATTACCCTCAAAACTCAAAATTATTGTTGGGATATAATAGCTTTAACTGAGATAAACATCAAAAAAGAAGAACTGGAAATTTACAATATTGATGGGTATTCAAAAGTCTCCTCAACACGAAAAGAAACAAAAAGAGGTGGTGGTATAAAGATTTTCTATAAGAAGAAGCTACAGAAAATTAACACAAAGCATAATAAACTTGATGAAAATGATGGTTTGAACTTGAATGTGTATTGCCATAATAAATTAATAGAACTTACAGTGGTATACAGAAGACCAGATACAAATAAACTAAAGTATATAAAAAGTATAAAAATTACATAGAATGAGGAAGAAATGTTGTCTAGAAATATATATGGGAGATATAGATATCAATATTTTAAATCAAAACAACAATGATATCGATAAATTTGAGCAAAACATAATAGTTAAGTATAAAAATTGTGTAGCAGAATTAGGTTTTGAAAAACTCATTGATTCTCCAACACGAGTTGAAACAACCAAAAAAAATAAGGATGAGCTTAAAGTAGCTGTATCCTGCTTGGACCATTTGAGATCACTTAATTGGACATATTTAAGTTCAACAGTCGAAGAAAAGATTGCAGATCATTTCTTTACAACTTGTCTGGTATGGATTGAAACTGAAAAGGAAAAAAAGGAAAATCTAACAGAAAATAAGGATGAGTGTAATGAAAATAATAATATAAATATAAGGTATAATGACAAAGAAATTGTTAAAGAATTAAATAAAATAGATTGGAGGTATTTAAATCAATGCAAAACACCGAACGAAATCAATATGGAAATTACATCTAAAATACAAAAAATTTATAAAAACAACACAAACCAAAAAAAAAAAAAATAAACAACCAATAAAAAAACCAGAGAAGGGTACACAACAATGGATAACTGAAGAAACTTTGAAACTTATTAATAAAAAAATAACTTATAGATCAAAATAAAAAATGCAAAATGTATTGAAAATGCTACATATCAGAAATATAGAAATTTAAAAAAAAGCGTACAATTGGCAATATCAAAGGATAAACACCACTTTTATAAATCAATTGTAGACGAAAATCAGATAGGAAATAAATCTGTTTGCGAAGTAATTAATAAATTAACAGGACAAAGCAAAAACATAGAAAAAATTGATGAAATAATAAGACGTGTGACGAGTTTAATATGAACTTTTCGGGTCAAATTCCTAATTTGAAAAAAAAATTATGAAAAAAATAAGAAACTTCACATCAGGAAAATTTTTTATAAATACTTATAAAAAGCAATAAACAGAAGAAATAAAACTCAAAAATCAATATTTATTACAGAATCTACAAAAGAAGAAATTGGAAATATTATAATGGAATTGAAGAACACATTTTCAACAGGTACAGATGGTATTAAAACATGCCACAGAAAAGAATGTAAAGATAATTTGTCGATTGCAATAAGTATTCTTATACATAGCATTATAAAATATGAATGTTGGCCAGATGATCTCAAAATTCAAGTTTTAAGACCATTATATAAAAAAGGACAGAAAACAGATTATAATAATTACAGACCAATTTCTATATTATCAGTAATGGATAAAATAATTCGCTGAAAGAATTAGAAACTTTTGCTAAAAAAAACTCGTTAACAAAAGTACAATTCGGTTATACTCAGAAAAAAGGAACTACTGAACTTTTAATTGAACTCAACGACATTATCGCAAAAGCATTGGATGAGGGAAAATATGTCGGTGCTATACAAATTGATTTACAAAAAGCGTTTGACTCATTTGATATGCAAATTTTAATTAAAAAATGTGAAAAAAAATTGAGTTGGAGAGAAGGGCTGAAACAATCCAATTGGCTGCTGGACCACTAATGTGAGAGGGCAATCTGGATAGCTCAGTCTAGATCAAGCTGAAGTGCACTACGCTGGTGTGCCAAGAATTATTATAAGAATTATTATTTATCCACATACCAAATAATCGTGTCAATATAATAACGTCTTTATCAGCGAACAACCTGGCTTGCTTTATTTTTTACAGTTTGTTGGGATTGTTGTATAATTACTTACCTCAGAATAAGCGAAACTGTACGCTGTCACGGAGCACATCACTTCACCAATTGTTAATACTATGTACATAGTAAACATTAATAAAATTGGCACTGAATCCGGTTCAGCTGTGGTATATACAGAAAAGATTGTTTTCTGCAATAAAAAAAATACACGATGACTATACACCCAACTTTCGTGAATATGTGTAACCATGCAATGACGTAGTTGCTTGCATCTTATAACAGATGGTATAAAGGTACAACACTAATATCAGGAGCAAAATAGAAAACAACAGGAGTGAAAATGGCTAAACTTTGCAAGGAGTGCATATTTCAGTATGTTGTGCTAATAAAATTTTTCACTATCCTAAAATACTTACGAGGTTACATTCAGTACTAACTAAATCACTGTTTAATGCTCAATGCCAAATTTTAATCATAATTTAAATTACTTTTTTCCTGGCTTTCCCACTAGAAGATGCCATCCATGCTTCCTTCGGAGCATGCACCACCATCTTGGATTTGGATTCTCAGTCGCTTTGTATAAACCACAACAAGTTCAGCGAGAGCAGGATGGTGGCTGGGGCTAAAGTGTTTTAGAATAGAAAAAACTAAGGCTGTTTCTACCAAATTTTTTCCTGCAGAGTGCTCAAAAAATGGCTGGTACACTAAGCAAAACCGAGCCGATCAGTGCTGCCGAGCAGAACAGAATACCTTTATTAATCAGCACTTCCTAATTACCAAGCAATATGAAATGAAAACGAATATCCCAAAAAGCATTAAAAAAGTAGTTAATCTGCACGAATTACCTGCATATTTCGTTCCTGTATTGAATTCTGTGTGAACCATGCTTCGACCGTAATCATCAACTGGAATTAATTAACTGCCAGAATGAAGCTCGCGGACAAGGTCAATCGGCTGCAGGATCGCGTGCCAAGATTAGACGAGAATCTGCTCAGCAGCTCGGCATCAGTACAGCCGAAGTAAAAACTAATTTTATAAATTAAAATTCTGTTTCTTACTATCTGCAAAATACTCCCCATTAGTATTAGTCGACTTTGTCGAAATGCTCCACCATGTGAAAACATGGTGCTGCACATGTGTTCCACCGTGTGCAGTGTCACAATATGCTGTGTACTGGTACACAATATATTTGTGTAGCGTTTCACAATATGCTGAGTACTGGTACACAATATATTTGTGTAGCGTTTCACAAAATGTTCCACCAAGTGCAGCTGATAGTGGCTGATGAAAGTTTTTTGCTTCCAGGAACAAGTCGCAACCACTTCTTCCAAAGGCACTCCTGACCGTAAACCCAAGAAGCCACTAAAAGCCCTTACAAAATCTAATATACACTTTACCACCACAGCAGAATACTTCAAACTTCAGAGTTCATTGAAAATTTTCGGCGAGTCCTATCGTCTTCTTCACACCAAAATAAATATCGAAAAAACGAAAAACCACTACACTTTATCACAATAATTGTCTGCTTGCCAGGTGGCAAGATTCACTGGCGACATGAGACCTAACACCCCCAACCGAATCCGTGTCCATCTGTAAAAGAGGAGTTGGCAGAGCCGTCTTTTCTTTTCGCACCTCTTTCGCTGGAAGCACTTTGGTGCTTTGTAAATAACAACGGAGGGCCCGAACCACAAAAGAAAGCGGCATCAAAACCAATCAATCGCATTAATGGCGCTTTTGATTGTTCAACCCATTTTTCATCCAAGATCCGGCCGGTAGTAAAACCATGCTGATGCTGATGCTGATATTGGCTATCCCTTTTGAAAAAGAGTTCAGGCCGTACCCCATCAACTAATGGCGGCCGCATAGCCCATTGTCACCACCACTAGATGAAGATGAGGATGATTATGAAAGGTGGCGATAGGGACGCTCTCCACCCTCGTGGAGACGCTCTCCACCCTCGTGGTCTACAACCAGACTTAAGGCCTTCAATGTCACTAGTGATACTAGGAACACAGTATTCTAAGTGATATGAGCATAGATTATTATTATTATTGTACAAATGACGGCAAGAGTATGGCTCATAATGCCCAAGAAAAACAATAACATCAACAAGTGGGAAACAGTGCACCAAAGCGTGCTTCAAACTGATTGGTGGAGGTAGAAGAAACGACCTCTTGAGGTAGATGATTTCAAGGACGGATAGTTCGATTGGTGAAGAAATGTTTCCTGGCCTCAGTACGGATGTTTTGCTGGAAAAGTTTAAGGTTGTGTCCACGAATTCGAGCGTCACGTCGCAGCTCAAAGAAAGTGGTAGAAGAAATGTCGTAATGGTTGTTGAGGATCTTGAACGTTACGATGGCATCACTTCTATCAAAGCGTTCGACAAGGCTTGACAGGTTGAGAGCACTTAGGCGGGACTCGTAGGGAGTGAAACGAAGGCCAGGGCACCACTTAGTGATTTTCCTCTGAGTCTTTTCAAGTGTATCAATTGATTTTCCACAATGAGGTCTCCAGGCCTGGACGCAGTAAGCCAGATGAGGCCGAACAAATATCTTGTAGAGCATTGCAAAAAGTGAGTTGGCTTTAAGTGAGTCGCTAAGTGAAGGTTTTAAAAACATAGTTGGCAGTTGAAATGGCTTTTTTAGCGGCGGTGGCACATTGTAGGTGAAATTTAAGTTTGTTGTCAACCACAACACCAAGATCTCTGACAGTATCCTTAGAGGAAATACATAAACCATTTAAGATATAAGGGAATTGCTTGTTATTGAGTCCGATATGAAGTACGACAGTTTTAGAAATATTGAAAGACATGCCGTTTTCTTGGGCCCACTGTGCAACAGAGCTAAGGTCTGCTTGCAGTTCAAGGTGATCGGTAATAGATTGGACAGTGCGGTAAATTTTAAGATCGTCTGCGAAAAGGAGACAGACTGTGGCAAAGGCGTGGTGGAAGATCGTTAATAAAGATGTTGAAAAGAGTAGGACCAAGAATGGAGCCCTGAGGAACTCCTGAAGGAGCAGGGGACCTACCAAAAGAGGATCCACGAACCGATACTTTGAAGCGACGGTTGCACAAATAGTTTTCAAGCCAGAAGAGCAGGAATGGAGGAAGGTCAAGTTTGCGGAGCTTGTTAACAAGAATGGAGTGGTCAACAGTGTCAAAAGCTTTTTTGAAATCAAGGTAGATAACGTCACAGGAAACGTGGCGGTCAACAGAAGCAGTCCAGTGATCAAGAGCAGTGAGAAGGTTAGTTAAACAAGATTTGCCTTTGACAAATACATGCTGGGAATTAACAACAACTAGCAACAACTAGCAACAAGTTTTTCAAAGACCTTTGAAATAGAAGAAAGTAGACAAATGGGACGCTAATTCTCCACTGATGTGGCGCAGCCACTCTTGTGCAATGGAATAATATTAGCGTCTTTACACGAAGTCGGGAAAACACCAGTGCAAAGGGAAGTGCAAAATATTAGATATAAGGACAGGGACAGTGAAGTAGCACAGATTTTTAGCAGAACCAGACTGGAGTTAGCGTCAGGCTCACTTAGTCGCTCGTTGACATTATCGACAAAGAAAAAAGGTTGGCAATTCTGGTCATAGAAGTTTTTCTGGGAATACATTTTATTGGAGGGAGTAGTGTAAACATTACGAAAAAATGTCCGAGTTCTTCAGCAATTAACCCATCGTCAGTTATAACGCCATTAATGGTCTTGAGGCTAGTGAGCGGTTGGGTTTTCCTTTTTGAGTTAAGGTAAGCATAGAAACGTTTAGGTGAGGATCGAGAGCCAGCAATCAGGTTTCGTTAAAAATCAGATTTTTGCTGACGAATGGTGGTTGTTAAGGTATTTCGTGCAGTTTTAAAGTTATGAAGATTAATGTCAGAGGGATCAGTTTTGTATTTGTCCCACATGTGCCGTTTACTGTTGATCATTTTTGTAATGAGTTTGGTCATCCAAGCAGCCTTCTTAGCAGGCAGTGATTTGGGGAGATACTGTGGAATGAGGTTCTGGCAAATTGCTAAAAGGAAGCACTGCAAAATATCAAGAGCATCGTTACAACTGAGATTAATGAATTCATTGTGCCAGTCAATAGAATTGACAATACTGTTAATTAACGTGAATTGGGAATTGTATTTAAGATTAGGGTTAAATTTCAGTTTTGCAGGAAAACTGATGGGAGACAGTAATAATGACGTAGTCGCTTTTTCCAATGCCAGGCAAGAAGGCAATCCAGAAGGCTGGGATTTTGACCATGGCGGAACTTAGTAGGAAAAGAAACCATTTGATAAAGATGATTATCGTGCATAACAGAAAGGAAAGAGTGAGAAGGGTGATTATGAGGGTGACGGCTAGTGTTTAGCTCCCAGTTAACTTTTGGAAAGTTAAAGTCGCCGAGGACGGCAGTATGGTAATTTGTGTGGAAGGCACTGAATTCCTGAAAGTAATTAATGAAGTTAAGTTAACTGTCAGGAGGCATGTTGCCAGGGGTCCTATACATACAAACAATACGTAAAGTGGTGCTACAATGAGAGAAAAAATCGCAGGTCATAACTTCCCAAAAGCCAGAAGGATGAGCAACAGAAGAAACGACCTGACAAGAGAGACGGTTCCTGACATAGAAGGTAATTCCACCTCCACCGCTAGCCAGGCGATCTTGTCTGAAAACGCAGTATCCAGGAACATTGAACAGAAAATTTGATTCACCTGGTGAGCCAAAGGTTTTGGTGACACAAATAATGTCAGGACTGAACAGCAGCAATAATGTAAAGTTCATTTAGTTTGTTATGTAAGTTGTTCACGTTAAAAGAGAAAATGGAGAGTGTGGTGTCGGTGGAGAATGTTATTCACTGGGGACGCCCTCTTCGTCGGGGTTGCCAGTAAGGGGGGAAATGTTTGCAGAGCTTGATGTGGAGATTGTGGATTCATTATCGCTAACTAGTTCGTTAGTAGGAAAGTTCACTTGTCTGTCTTTGCCTGGAATGGTTGTTGAGGGATTCGCATCACAATTACTAACGGAAGGCTCATTTTGAATATCTTCATTCACTGGACGAGGAATGCACTCTTGGTTGAAGTCCCTTGGGGTTTGCAGGGCATCAAGAGAAGAGGAGTCCAGTGGTTTTAGTGGCCCTAGCTTCTGTTGCTCGGGATTTAGGGATGATTCCTCCTTTGGTTGAGAAATCATCTGTGCTTTAGGTGGCTCCAGATGGCTTGCGTCCACCGGCAGATGTTGCGGACGCTGTCGAATTGGCTGCTGCAGCACTGTGATTGTAATGGTAACACTACTTGCTGGTGCTGATTCGTTGGTGGTTGTTGTATCGGAGCTTGAGGAGTCCTAGATTTTCCCACGAAAGGCATAACAAGGATGCCGTCAGGCCAGACATTCGGGTTTAGGGGTAACTCGAATTGTGTTAGGCCAGCAACATTGAGGCAGAATGAGGAATAGAGTTCGGGGAACTTACGTTCAATTTCCTGCAGTGAACTTTGAGCCCAGTAGAGTTAAGAATAATTCGAGAGATGCTAGCGGTTGTGGTGTCTGGAGCGAATCTCGAGACAAACACATAACGAATCTCAGACTGGTTGGGCTGAACAGCAGTGATGCCAGTATTTTTTTTAGTACGTACCAAATATAGGGGCTGGAGTTCGTCACAGGCAGCTTATTTTGATGACTTGTTTAACGAGTACGTTGCAGAAGAACATTGTTGTAAGCATGCGTGAGCATTGGCCACCTGTTGGTTTGTGGATTGTGAATTGCGTGTTGTTTGTTGAGCGTGACGGACCTTTAATGGTCTGTTTACATCATTGGCTAAGCTTGATTTAATACTATCGGCAAACGACTTTATTGCAGGATTACGTCTGAACGTAATATTGCCTTCATTTTGGTGGCTGGTGAACTTGTTAGATCTTTATCGACGTTTGAATTTTGATTTGCTGAGATGTTCTTTGAATTCGCCACTTTCGTGGGTTTCTGTTTCGGCGCGATCGCTGTTTTCACTGCACATTGTTTACGACCGTCCGAGATGTAGCTCCCTCTGTCGATCGAGTAGAAAGAAGAGTTTTGTTACCAAGTGCCAATTGAAGCGTGTCATAATTTTTAACATTAGTTTTGCTAGCAAAATTTGATTGGGGCACATGATTATCGTTCGATTTAGATGATTCGTTTGGTGCAACATCGACAGTGTTTGGATAGGGGTATTCGATTTGGTGAACCCCAGTGCATTGGCTGTGCTTGTCGTGGTGGCTTGCTTCAGGGCAAATTTGCGAGACAAGTGACGGCGAATTGTTCGTGCTTGGGTTTAATGGCTGTAAACGTTTAAATTCAAGCCGAATCTCGTGCGTAAGATTGTAGACACCTGTTTCCAGAAGTTCATGCCCTCGAATAAAGCCCGAGATTTGGCAATCACGTTGTAGGAATGTTGACCCTGTAGGGCGGCATGTATTGCAAAACTACACCAGGTAAGTGTTTTAGTAGTTCAGCTAATTGACCACACTTGTTGGCAAGTTGACGCAAAAAGCATGATATGGTCCATGGCAAAGGTTGCAGATCATGGTATTATCAGTCGTTTTGAGGTAGTGGTCGCAGACTTTCTATTTTGGTCGACTCACTATGAACCCCACCATCACAGGGGTGGCACCATGGGGGCCTTACCCCCCCCCCCCCCCCTGTCGGGGAGAAACCAAGATTGTCGTCGGGGAAAACTTGTTAAGATTCTAGCTAAGGTTTCATTGTTTGAATTTGTGATACCAATGAACGGAGCGAAAATCGTGTACAGTTCGTGGCTAAACTGAAAATCAATAACCTGCGTTAGACCATCAATGCCACGATTTAACAGGCATCTTAGTTATGAGACAGGTTTGGGATGCCAATGCCTTACCAGTTATCTCTAAAAGGAGACGGCCCGATTTTAAAAGCCCAGCGCACAACGCGAAGTTAGTGAGGGATCACACGGACCCCAAACAAATGGAGCAATAGCAGCCCATTGGTGAGAGTCCCGACCTCCCAACCAAGAGGACGCCAACTCAAATTCAGCGTCTAACCAATACATGACTTTAAAAAATTTATTGTGCTCACAAATGGCAATGTATCTTTGAGAGCCAACTGTGTGTTCTTGCTATGGTTGCAGCCGAAACGTCAGCAAAATTTGTACAGAACAAAGCTTGTTAAGCGTTCTTTCCAAGTTTTCGTCAGTTGAAGTCTGATAAAATTAACTCCATAAAAATGGAGCAAAGAATCAAAATTGAAAACTAAGTTGGCGGTTTGATTTGCTAGTAGCCCTTTTCCTCTTAGCCCATCGCCACCGTGATTTAAAACTAATTCTCAATTAATTCAGGAACGTCAGCTAAATCTTCCACCATTTGAAAAGTAAGCAACAATACTTTTCAAACCTAAATTATTCAGTATTAGCTAACAATAATTTGATAATATTAAAAAAAAATAATACATTCATCTGTGAATTTAATTTGTAAATAAAATGTATAAAAAAAACGAGTGTTTTGGTCACAATTAAATTTTTACGACCTCTCCATGCTGAAGAATGTTTACGAAAAACCATCCGAAATTTGCATAACAATGTGGTGCAAAAGTATCTCAGGAAGCCGGAAATAGACCCTCAAATAGCGTAAAATGCCTCAGCTTCCAGGACTCTGCCCGGACCCTGCTGGGGGAGCTTACAGCGCTTCCCCAGACCCCCTAGCTGCTTTTGCCAGGCCCCTGTTAAGGTACAACAAATGCTAAAAAATTTCATTTTCTTTGCCCACCTGTCGGGGAATCATTGCCCCCCCCCCCCCAGATGGAGATGGCTGGTGCCACTACTCCACCATCAGGGTGAAGTCTTGAACCTCTTCCAACTGGCTTCCTTTTTTGGTGTCTGTAGTGCCGTCTAGTAATTGTGAACATAGGAACCATTCAGGGCTCAATGTGTCTTTAGTAACCTTCCACCCAGATAAACACGAATCGATCAATCTTCTCACTTGATTGTACACCAAGAATACACCAAGATGCAACAGGTAGCTCTGCTACAAAACAGGCAAGCCTGCAGAAGGTGAAGGAGACGATTCATAAAAGAAATCTGGAGAGGCCAGCCAGCCATTGGAAATGGAGCTCCAGCCCCTAACTAGTGCTCTGAAGTTCTACAATCAAGGACACAGTGCAGTGAACCATTTGGAAGATCACCAGACGTTCAAAAAAATCGACTTCGAGGATTCTACGGGGTTGCAGAAGCATGAACTATGAACAGCGACTTGCACATATAAATCTTGAATCCTTAGAGCATAGACGGCTAATAGCTGATCTTCGTCTTACTTTCTCAATGTTGAAGGGGCTCATAGATGTGGACCCTGGCTTATATTTTGAGGTGCAAGGAAACACGTATATTTGAGGGCATAATCTCAAATTAAAGGTACAAAAAACAGAGAAACTGCACAAAATATTTCTTTTCAAACAGGGTCGTTGAACCACGGCACAGTCTACCAATGGAACTGCTTGCAGCAAAGGGCTTAAACAGTTTTAAACGGGGGTTGAAATGTAAAGACTTTATTTATGGCTTAATTGGTCTTTATAACAGAAATAATACAACTAATTAATTGAATACATATTTGCATAAATATCATACATTAATTAAATACATGAACCGAATATTTATTCGGGTAGATCAATACTTGGCTCCAGATAAGTGAATATAATTAGGAGTCCCTTTTCAAAGATGGCCGAGAGGCGGCAAGATCATTTGTAACCTGAACCAGTGTAATTATACCTATTGTTAGAGTTTAAAGGATGGCATACCAGTTGACAATATTTACGACATTTCGTAGAACCTTAATTACTTTCTAGAAGTAGATTTAATTATGATAAGAGCGACGCTCATGATCTATCACTTCGAAGAGTAACAAGAAATCACTCCCACACGGGATAGTAAATTATATCGGCAGGTAAACTCCGAACACGGGGAACCATTAATGAACCCGAACACAACAAACATATGATTAACAGGCGTAGAGGTCCCATTTGGCGATAAGGGCCCAAGCTGTCAAAGCCATGCAATACTTCGAATCGTAAAAAATAATCAATACAACAATGGAGCGATCTTAGATAACGCTACAGTATATAAACTCAACTTGATGCGGGAGATCAGAGGTTTACAAGTTGTTAACACGTTCATGTCAGCCGCATTCTCCAGGATCAAGAGCACGCAAGGCCAGGAGCCTTGCCGCATCTTAGCCAAGGCAACACCGTCGAGCTAGAGCCGTGAGCCGATAGCTACGACCGAGCTTCTATAACGAGCTAAGTATTCAATTCAATAGCAATAGCTATGATTTTTGAGGTTAACTAGTGACAATAACTACGCTACTAAATTAGCCCTGCTCTTCTAATTATTTAAGAGATATAATAATGATTTAGTTTCCGCTCGACTTAATCAGTAATGCTATTTGTTCGACTCATTGCTAATAATTGTAATCGATACTACAAATCATAACAATCTATCATTGCCAAACATGAGGGACAAAGGGGGGGGGGGGAAGCTAGCTATCATATTTAATTGGCCATATTATGGGGTGAATATTGTGTACACGAGTGTTGATTAAAGGCCCAAGTTGTTGATGAATGATTGTTTATTATTACGCCTTCCCATTTCTGTGCATAATTATAGCTTTTATACAATTGATTGCCCTTTTGCTATCCTGACAATAATGTTTGTTCTGGTCTAATTGAACACTGGAATAGAACATTACAAAAAACTATAAATTTATTTAAATACTTAAAAGTGTTTTAAAATTTTTTTTATATTTACACACACAACTGCATATACAGTAGTACATTTTTTTAAGAGATCATTTTAATGTTAAGAATATTGTTCGGGGAAATTTTATTGATCAGGCTAGGTATTAGCGGATACCAGTTGAGCTTTGCAATCATTGCAAAACAATTTTATTATTATTATTATTATTATCTTATAAAGGCTGGTAATTGGTTTTGGCCAAGTTTTAAACTACGAAGCATTGTTTTATTATTATTAAAAAAACGGCTACAATGATAGCTAGCTTCTCCCCCCCTTTGTCCCTCATGTTTGGCGATGCCATCAGGGACCATTGTGTCCCTGGTAGGTCTAACCTAGGTGGTCAGAAATCCCGGTTGCGTATGCAACAAACCTATATTAATATATTATATTATTATTCAATCAACGGTGGGGATTGGATAGACGGACCACATAGCAATTGTGTTGCAAGAACGTTGTGTACATGGGATATGGTTTGGCCGCCAAACCGATTGTTTAGTTCTCTGTATTTTATGCATTGATTTAATATACCAGAGTGCAGGGGTTCGCTGCAAAGTGTATACATGTCACTGACAGGTTTTTTTTTGGTACAGGAATGATTTAATTCTTGCTCTAATCAAAAATCAAAAAATAAAATTATTTTGCGGCTGCAATTTAATTTGAATTAACGTTAAAACAAAGATTGCTGAATTAAATTAGTTGAATGTATCCAACTTAAGGATCTTAAGAAAGCCTGCTTAAAGTTGGGCTTGACAAAAAGTGTCAAGAGTCTATCGAAATATTAACTCATGCAGTTAACAACAAAATAACATTAGAATTTTCTGACCAGTAAGAAAGTGCTATCGAAAAGCGTGACGTAGCATTGATGGCCTAGAAAGAGTTATCATTAAAAGAAGACGAAGTATTCTTAAGAACAGAGCAACTTAAACCAGAAGCTTTAAAATTAGAAGCCGCCGTTAAGGCAAGAGAGGAGGCACGAGCTCGTGCTTGTGCCGAATCAGCTCGAGCTCATGAGCTTTTCTTATAAGATACAGCTGCCCAAAGTAGTGAAGCTATGAAGGCGCAAGAGTTACACACAGATTCGAACGTGAATATTAATGTTAGCCGACAAACATTAGTTGGCAAAGTTGAGAGCTGAAAATGGCGATGGGAATGCCAAGTTCATCTGTCTAGTTTTGATCCTGTAAATAAACCAGGTCAAATTTCTGATGTGGTACGTTTGATAAATAAATGGGGACTAATCGTTTTTAAAGATTTTTGAACGAACTTTAATTACCCAGAGAATTCCTAAATCGGAGTGGATAGTCAGGTTACAACCATTATTGGGAGAAAATTCTTGGTAAAGTGTTTGACCAAATGAGTCCTGTAGACATGCATAATTGTGACTTAGTTAAAATTAAATTATTAGAAAGGTTCGTACAAACAAAAGGGTCTGTACAATCGCAATTCCGTGCCTTAGAGAAGGACCCGGAACAACAGTTGTACAAGCATGCATTCGAATTGGACACACTCTTCTCGTTGGTTAACATTGGCAAAATTAACGGAGATTATGCCAAGCAAGTAAATTTAATTTTGCTAGAGCAGTTTACCAAGTCATGGCCAACAGGCCTAAGGAAATGGTTACCAAACCAAATCAAAGTGGGTACGCTTCATGAAGCAGCCAAGTTATTTGACGATTACACAACTAGAAACAAGCAAATTAGTGCAAACGCTGCACTAAAAACTGGCAGAGCACAAATAGGTGCACAGACAAATAGTCAGGCTTCTAAAGCTTCGTCTAGTTCTAAACAAGAGTGGTAACAGAAATCACCACACGGCAGCCACACGGTAGCCGCACGGTAGTGGCTGCTACTACCACTGTCAGTAGTGACTCCACTGGTGGGGATTCCGCCAGCACTAATAATTCTAATCCGGAATTCGAAAGGCCTCATAAGCACAGAACAAATGACGGTACCTGTTTTTTTTGTAAAAAGCCAGGCCATTGCATTCATGAGTGTTACGCACGTAAAGCACAGCAAGAGTCGTCAAGTTCTGAGCAAAAGTCGAGTGTTAATTTTATTAGCAGTCATCCGCCTGAATGGAGTGTAAATGGTAATACATGTTCAGTTCTTAAGAGACACGGGTTCAACCCATGATGGCATTTCACATGATCTTGTTAAGCCAGAACAGTTCACAAGTAAATATACTCACTGCAGCAATGCTCTCACAGAGCAAACGACAGCTCACGTTGTTGCTAAAGTCAACGTGCAAACACTGTACGGGCCGTTAACTGAGACGTTAGTCACGGTCCATATCAGACCGCATTTTCAAATGCTAATTAGGTGCCCCTTCCCAGACTATTCTGGAAGAAAGGGGGTTAAAAACTTTAGCGCCTTTTGTCAATGCAGTTACGCATTCTCAAACTAGGTTAGAACAACAACTCTCGATCTCTAAACCAGTGTATTGTGAGATCCAATCCAGTAGTGAAGAAGATTCGGACAGCGAGTCTGAACAGCGTGTAGTCACTCCATAAGCAATGTCCGAGGGTTTTATCAATCTTAAAGTCAATAGTCTTGATTCAGCTATTTTATGGCCCCAAACTGAACAATTTTCAAAATTGTTAATTATTGATAAAACTACTTTTGCCAAGTTACCACTTGAGTGCCGAGTTCCCGGTTGGCAGTCCATACCAAGATAGTTTTATGGCCCGCCGATAGATGGCGTGGCCTCTTTTATAAACAGTGCACTTCATTAAATGTCTTCATGCCAAACAGACGTGGTCTATGTCATCCGTAGCGTACACGCAATGTTACATGGTATCAGGACTGGAATGAATCCACCAATTCGTTGGAAAGCTTGCTAGAAACACCAACATTAACAACAAACGTCAGGATGGCAGAAAAAATCCTCGGAATTCGTCTTACTAAAGAGTGGTTGTCACGAGTGACAATATGGCTCCAGCAGTTCAAGTGGTATGTCGTAGCAGCTGATTTGGATAACGTACGCCTAAAATGCAAGCAGCAACCTTTATGGCTTGTATTGGTCCAGATGCAGCAAGTATCTTCAACACATTCAACTAAAGTGACACAGAATCCCAGGACTTGAAGAAAATGAAGGAAAACCTCAACAAGAAATTTGCTCCGCCCGCAAACGAGTCCTACGTGCGCTACCGTTTCAACAAGTTAAAGCAGCAACCTGATGAATCGTTTGAATCGTTATTAACGACAGCAAGAACCGACATTAAAGACTAATTATAGTGCATTAGAAGACAGCATATTACGTGATAAAATCACTGTAGGCATTAACAATGATGCTTTACTTCATAAACGTTTGGAGGAAGACCAATTAAAAGTCGATAAAGCAAATATGTCGAGCATTTGCAGAAGCAACCAAACAAACTCAGAGCATGCAAACAAATGCAAATGTAAATGTTGACTATGTGAAACGTCAAGCAGATTCAGGGAAAATAAGCCTAAAACGTCGTGTACAAGATACGGCTACGAGCATGAAAAAGGTAAAAGCCCAGCCTTTAATAAAACCTGTGCATTGTGTTAAAAAGGGACATTTTACAGAAGTGTGTAAAAGGAAAATAAAGCTGATCGCAAGCCAAATAAACGAGCTGTTCATGAAATTCAAGGCCAGCCAGCTGAAGTTAATATGCTTCAATATAGTAGTGACGAAAATGATTACGATGCATTGTATGTCCACCATATACAGCAAGACCCTGCTGAAGGTGAGGATTGGACTGAACTCGTACAATTGAAGTATTTAAAACAAGCAATTTCCTTCAAATTGGATTCGGGTGCACAGTGTGGTGTACTTCCCACTAGATTAGCGGTAAGCATTGGTGCTAATATTGTTCCCTCTAAAAGTAAAAGACTGATCACGTTTTCAGGCAATATTATGCCAGTTAAGGGAGAAACAACAGTAGAGTGTAGAGTCCGTTCAAAGCCTGTAAACATAACATTCATCATAGTTGATCAAGATAACAAACCGTTATTAGGTAAAAAAAAAAAAAAAACCTGCGTTAAACTGCAGCTCAATAAAAGAATTCACACAGTCGAGTCACAGTTAAGTGATGATGAAATCAAGAAACAAGTATTTGTTGGTTTAGGTTATGCAAAAAACTATGAGTATGACGTAGAATTGGATGAAAGAGCAACTTAAACAAGAACTTGACAAAATGGTTAAAATTGGAGTACTAGAGCCTATTACCAAGCCAACACCAGCAGTCAGTCCGCTAGTTATTGTCAAGAGAAATGGCAAGCTACGCCCATGCCTTGATCCTTCAGAAATAATCGTAGCCAACATTAAAGGTGCTAAGTTTTTTTGCCAAACGTAACTGTGAAAAGGGTTTTTGGCAAGCCAAAGTAACGGCACGGACATCAGCCTATCCAACAGTATAAGCCGTGGGGCAGATATTGTTTTAAAAGCGTTCCATTTGGACTAGCTTCAACGCCAGAAATTTTTCAGCAAATGACTGAAATCTTTAGTGGTATTGAAAACACAAGAGTGTTCAATGGATGATGATATGTTGTATGCAACAACACTAGAACAGCTGAGAAAACTTGTTGCAAAGGTCTTGAGACGTCTGGTTGAGCATGGACTACGACTCAATAAATCAAAGTGCATTCTGGAAACAACTGAAATAAAATTCCTAGGGCACATACTAACGTCGGAAGGAATTAAAATGGACCAAACAAAGGTGGGGGCTATAGACAAACTCAAAGCACTAACCAACTTCATAGAATTGCTACGTTTGTTAGGCATGACAGTCTATCTAGCAAAGTTTCTGCCGAAGTTTTCAAAGATGACAGAACCACTTCGTAAGCTTCTCGTTAAAGATGTAGAATGGGAGTGGATACATGAGCAAGAATCAGCATTGGTGGAAATAAAACAAGCACTGAAGTTGACCCAGTTGTAGCCTATTACACTGTTAATAAGGATGTGACAATCTCGGTGTATGCTAGCTCCACAGCGGTAGGAGCAGCCCTTTTGCAAGAGGGGTCGTCCAGTTGCTTAAGCAACACAAGCTCTCACTACATGTCATCCTAGGTACCCACAAATAGAAAAAGCTTTTGCAATAAGATTTGGGTGCTCGAAATTCCACGACTACGTATACGGCAAGCGTCGTAGAATAGAAAGCAAGAAGTCTATCAACAAATCTCCGCCAAGATTGCAAAGAATTTTTTTTGACATACTGCAGTATTCGCCACACATCGAGTATGTTAAAGGAACCAACATACCTGTGGCTGATACATTAAGCGATGACTGTAAGAATACTATTCCTGAAGAGAAACCTAAAGAACTGGAAGTGTACATAGGTCTTCCCAAGTCTCAAAATTCTAGAAAAGAGCTCCAAGAAGCAACAAAAGAAGATGTTGAATTACAAGTCTCATCAAAGTTGTGTTAGAAGGATGGTCGGTCGACCAAACACAAATCAACCCTATAGTTCAACCATACTAGAATTTTCGAGATGAAATCTCGGTTTATTCCCGCCCCATTATTCCAGCAATATTACAGCCAAAGTATGTTCGTGAAATTCATACTGGACACTTGGGAATTCTATCGTCGCTATGTCGAGCCTGAGAAGCCATGTGTTGGCTTGGAATGAACAGAGATATCAAACACATTTATTACATTTAATACATTTAATATACACTTAATTACAGAAATAAAATATTTAATTTGCTCTTCACCTCAAGTATTAATCCATTTGTTTTTATGTCATGGTATTATCTTCATTAGCTTTGGCTTAAAAATATTTCATTTTTTTAAGTTGACTTTCAATTCGTTCATTAATCTTTCTGGTATTTTATTAAAGATATCTGGAACATACCAATTTTTGTTTCGTTTTCCATACACATTGTTCCATTGTGGCATCTCATATTTTAATGTAGTTAATCTTAATCTATTTCCTCTTTTTTATTTTTATTTTTATGTATATTTGTGAAATAGTTTTTTTGTAATTATATAGTTTCGTAATTGTTATATGTTCATAATTTTCAATTCTTTATATATTTCTTTTGTTTACTTTTCCATTTCCAAAAAATACCTTTAATATTTTACTTTGTATTTTTTGTAACCTTTCAATTAAATAATCTGTTGCAAATCCGTAAATTTCTGCACCATATCTTAAAATACTTTCAATCCATGCATCATATATTATTTTTTTTATTTTTTTTTATCCAACATTTTCCTAATAACGTATATTCTTGGTAAAATTTGTCTAAGTTTTTGTCTTATAACAGTGTGTGTGCTTTGAAATTCCAGTTTACATCTATTTCCATTCCTAAATATTTTTTTGTATCTTTTAATTCTAATTCTACACATTCTTTCTTGCGTTTCTTACTTTCATTATCAGAATATTATCTTTCACTATTTCCATAATGTTTTACAATTTTAATTTCTTTATTTTTTCATTTTTTGAACTGTGATGTTCATTTGTACTGTTTTCTCCCTACTAATGAATAATTCATTTTCAATAAACCAGTCATTCAATCTGTTAAAATCATCTTGTAAATTATTTATCATTTCTTCATATTTATAGTGTATTGATATCATTATAGTGTCATCAGCAAAAAGAAAAACTTCTGTCTTTTCAATATTCTCAGATATATCATTTGTATAAATCAAAAAAAGCAATGGTCCCAAAACTGAACCTTGTGGTACTCCAAATTTTGAATTTTTGTAGTAACTACTCTCTTCTTTTATTTTTACTAACATTTTTCTGTTGCTTAGATAACTTTTAATAATATTGTAATTTTTTCCTCTAAGTCCTATTTTTTCACATTTCTTTAATAAAATTCCCGTATCAAAAGTATCAAATGCCTTCTGTAAATCGACTAAAACAGATTTTCCTTCATTTAATGCCTTAGTTATTATTTCATTTATTTCAACTAACAAATCAGTTGTTCCCTTTTTTCTTGTATATCCAAACTATACTTTTGATAAAATATTTATTTTTTCTAGAAACTCCCTTATTTTGCTGGCAAAAAATTTTTCAATTATTTTATCAATTATTGATAATAACGCAATCGGTCTGTAATTATTTTTATCTTTTTTTTTCTCCTTTCTTATATATTGGTCTTAATATTTGTGTTTTTAACATTTCCGGCCATATCTCTTTATCAATCATTGTGTTTATCAATTTGCCTATAGCTTTGGATGTATTTTCTTTTGTATTTTTTATATGTTCAGTTTGTACCTTATCCATTCCTGTTGCCTTCGTATTTTTTAATTCCCCTATTATATTTATTACATCCTTTTCATTTGCGTAATCAATATACATAGTTTTTCCTGTACCTTTATTTTTTTGTTTTAAAATTTACGTTTTAATTTAATGTTTTTGGTAGTTTTTTCCCTGTTACTTCATTTATGACTTCCCAAATAGTTTTTTTTATTTTGTTTCATTTTTCTTAACTTTTCTTTATAATAATTTTGTTTGCATTTTTTAATTTTTTTATTTATTTGTTTTTTAATGCATTATATTTCTTAATAATTACCGTGTTTATATTATTAGATTTCCTGATTTCATTCCATATATTATTTTTCTTTTCTATCTCTTTTATTAGT
The DNA here is from genome assembly GCA_023313725.1 of Lithobius niger. Lineage (NCBI taxonomy): Eukaryota > Metazoa > Arthropoda > Chilopoda > Lithobiomorpha > Lithobiidae > Lithobius > Lithobius niger. Next base: position 48,826 of record JAHWFP010031764.1, read on the forward strand.
TCTGTTGTAATCCATTCTTTTCTTTTTTCTTCTGTTTGCTTAATTTTTTCTTTCTTATTTTTTTCCTTTCATTCTTTTTGTATATTTCCGATATCTCTGAAATTATTTGTTTATACACTTTATCTGGTTCTATTATAGTGTCCAACATTTCCCAGTTTATTTCATTCATTTCTTTAATTATATTTGTGTGGTTAATTTTAGTATAGCTTTGTTGATAATCTTTATTTATGTTGATTTTTTTTTTCGTTTTACTTTGTTTCAATTCCTAAATCCAACACATTGTAAAATAATGGTCAGATATTTTCTCTGTTAACGTTCCACTCTAGTATTACTATTACTATTTTTATTTTTTATGTATGATCAATACATGATTGTTGTAAGTAGTTTTCTGTACCCTTTATCACTATTTCTTCTCTTGTAGGTGAATTTATTTTAGCCTCAAAGACAACTTTTGCTAAAGTGTTTTCATAACTATCTATTAAATTTAGTTCCAACTTTTCTTGAAAAATATTTTTTTTTGCAGTATGTCAATATTAATATCCCCAATTATAATTTGATTCGTCCATTTGTACACACTCTCTGAAACAGGTACCATAATATTTTCAGGTAACTGACAATATTCTTTGTACAATCGGTACATTTTACTTATTGACAAAGTAGAGTCCAGGTACTTCATCTTTGAGCTAGCTCGACAGTAATGCGACTCGACAGCAGGAAACATTAATATGTGTTTCCGTGCATGTGCTTCACGTTCAACACTGATCTTATTTACAGCTGGGCTTTTTCCTCTTTTATCAGGTGATACTTCGCCACTGCTCTGTTTTTTAGACAGAGAATTTCTCACAAACTTTGCACTTACTGCCAGAACACCAACCAACAAACCCGTGTCATTTTCCCCTCAAAATCAAGAAAATATTGATATGATTTCTTTTTACGAGACGCGTGTTTGACTCGTTGTCGTTGAGGATCGGAATACTGAATATGGCTTCCAATGAACTGCCTTTGTTTTGATCGCCGCTTTCCTTTCCCATCTTCCAAAAATCAACGAATATTACATTTTGTGCTTTATCGTTTATTTTTTGTGAACATCCATAACCACACTTGTTACATATTACGACCTTTCTTTTTCTTGCCTCCACGACTTTACTTTTTCCTTTGTAACTTTCACCCCCAACTCGTTTACGTTTGACTTCTTCTCTACTCATTTGCTTCTTCTTGTGTTTATGGCGGCGAATGTAGTTTACTTTATCCTGAGTGTCATCAGGCAGTGAAGCCTGAAACTGTTGGTCAGTTGAATTAGCCTGAGGTTCGTCTGCTGAGGCTTCAACTTCAATAGAATCTTGTTATCAATTCCGTATCGTTATTTGCAACAACAAAGCTGTCAAGTTCACTATTAGTATGGATCTTGTCATGCAAGCCATTATCGTCAGTATTGTGCAGCTCTCCGATTTCATCAATACTGTCATTATCAGAAGAGGCATCGTTTACTGGATTGTAAAGATCACCGTCATCTGCTTCAGAACTGCTACTACTGGTTCCACTTTCGAAATGAATACGTTTTTTTGAAACAATGCGTCGTTTTCTTAGTACCATTCCTTCCCCTGAACGTCCAGGATTTGAGGGAGCCCAGTAAATTCATTCTGCTGATTAACATCAGTTGGCGCACCACACGTTTTCGTAACTGCAACTTGCTCTTCATGGCAGATATCCCGTTGTTTTTGCTTTTCTAAAGCTAGTTTGACCATAATTGAACCTCTGCTGAACATAGTTGCAGTCTAGGAGTTGTAAAGTCCGACAAAAGTTGGCCACAACAATTAAAATATGTTTCGATAACGACAGATTTAAGAACAATCTTACCACGAGGTTTACTCTGCTAATTCGTGTTGTACGGCAGTACAAACAGTTCAAAACGCTGTTGTACGGCCATCTGTTGCCAAATTCATCAACCAAACTATCCCACCAAACCAGCAATGACTCATAAGCAAGGATTGTGCAGCCATCTGTTGCCAACATTAACAACTACTAACTAAAAAGGATATTGGCCCCGATTGCAAGTTAGTACAGTTGAGTGTAACAAGCAAAAGGGGCCAATGTGGGATATTCGCCCCTTATGCTTGAGCGAAAAAAGTCGAAACTGGATATTGGCCTTCTTGAAAATTTATATTACGGTATCCAACAAGAGATGGATGTTGGTCGCTTTTGCCAAACGATGTAAACTATAAAGAGATGATATTGGTCCAAAAAACCCAATTTTGCAAAAATGGTCTATTGGCCTCTTTTGCCAGATGGCGACGATATGATCAATACATGATTGTTGTAAGTAGTTTTCTGTACCCTTTATGACTATTTCTTCTCTTGTAGGTGAATTTATTTTAGCCTCAAAGCCAAGTTTTCTAAAGTGTTTTCATAACTATCTATTAAATTTAGTTCAAACTTTTCTTGTAAAATATTTTTTTTTTGCTGTATGTCAATATTAATATCCCCAATTATAATTTGATTCGTCCATTCGTGGTTTGTATCTTTAAGAAAGGCTTTTAGCTTTTTAATAAATTCTTTTTTTCCTGTATCTGTTTTTTTTATATAATGCTATAATTCTACTCTTCTTTTTCGAGTTATTAATTACAATTTCAATAGCATTATTCTCATTTCAGTTAATTTCCGTACAAGTCATTTGTACATTTTTTTTTTACAAAAACCATTATTATTCCTCTTCGTTTTGTATTTTCTCTTGTTAATGTTTCTCACACATAACCATCCAATTCATATAATTCCACTTCTTTTTTTATATTTACCTCTGTTAGATTATGACATCCTATTTTACCTGTATTTTTGACAATTTTTCATTTAAGGCATCCCAATTTTTTCTTAGGCTTCTAATATCTGTTTCTTAGGCTTCTGTATCTTAAAGGTACAGTCTTTTCCAGCATCTTCTTCAATTTTTCTAAAAATGCATTCACTCTTTTCAAAAATGTGGTTTATAAATTTATGTGGAGTTCTGATTATTCTGAAGATCTTCTTCACCAAGCACAATTATTACTTCTCTTTCCTGTTCATTCTTCCTCATCATTATTTTACCATTTTGAAACCATAAATATTTGATATCATTGTCTCTGGCAAAATTACGAGCTTTCCAAAATAAGCTTTTGTAGTGTGGTGTCATGTTCTCATTTATGTAAATAATTCTTCTATTTCCGTTCCTGAACATTTCATCATTTGTCACTACCTTGTTTTTTTGTTGCGTCCACCAGTCTCTACAATCTGTGTTTTTAAATTGGATGATTAGGGTGCTTGGTTTGTCCTTATTTTTATTCGAAATCCTGTATACTGCGTCCACTTGTGAATATTCAAAGCCTCTTACATTGAAACTTTCAGCCAGTCTTTGCACCAAGTCTGCTGTATTTTCATCCTGCAGCCAATCTAGCTGGTTTATTTCCAGGTTCTTATTTCTGTCGTACTGTTCTTTTTCCTTGTGTTCTCGTTGCATTGTTTCTATTTTTTTCTCAAGCACCTCATTTTTTACTGCTTTGTTTTCCAATGATTGTATCCTATCTTCCAGTGTCTACACTTTCTCCTTCATCACTTCATGCTCTTTTTTGAGATGTTGTTGTTCCTTACTTAGAAATTCTATTGTTTGTATGACATCTTCAAATGCTTTATTTGTCATAATCAATTTATCTATTTTTTTTCCATCCTGATCATTCTTGTTTTCATCTCTTTATTTTGTTGCACTGTGTCACATTCACTTTTGTTTTCTTCAGTACTCTTTTGTACATATCTATCTCCTCTTCTTTTTTCTTCTTCACCTTTATTACTTACTCCCTCTAATCCATCTTCAGAGTATGTTCTTGTTTTCCTACATTATATGCACTTCCAATCCTCTCTTTTCTTTTCTCCCACTGTTTTCCATGTTTAAGCTGAGATATTTGCACAATCATAATGATATTTCGCATTGCATACTCAACATTTGACACAGTCTCCCTGGTTTCCGAGTTTGTTCTCACAATCTCCACATCTCGACATTTTAATTTCGTATTGGTTTCCTTTTACTCTCAGTTTCGCTTACAGTTTGATTTCGGTTTGGAAATTTTTGTTCTGGGTTGACAATTTTTGCACTTTTTTAATCTGGTTCAACACTTTTGGTTTTCGAATGCTTTTTCGAACACACTAATTTTTTTTTATGTCAACAACTCACTCACTCCCTTCTGAATGCTTCTGCCTCATAAGTTTCTTCTGTTTTTGAAAAATTCACCTTGAGTCTCACTCACCAAACTGTGTGTGTAGGATCTTCATGTTCTTATGCTGAGTTCTCATACAAATATGTCGAGTTCCACAGCCACTATACCTTCCAATTGTTCACATCTTCACGAGCGATTTCACCTCGTCACAGCTAGGGCTGCCACGTTGAATAATCATCAAAATCATAATCGTAATTGAACAACATGGTAACATTGGATTACCCTATTCCCAATATTGAAGAATATAGAGCGGGCTGCCAAATGGAAATACATTTCGATCATTGTTAATCTTGGTTTCTAGCAGGTGCGTTTGACGCCAAAGGCCGCCACCATCACAACTCCTATCAGGAAGTTTGCTCCACTCATGATGAATATGGGCATAAAAAATGCGCCATTTGTTTTCAAAAACTAATGGATGGCATTACACGTGGAATGGAGGAATTCGTTACTCCATTTTAAGATGACACTGCTGTTGGTTCTGAAACATGCCCCAGTATCTCGAAAATGTTTACACTTTTCTCGCTGCTGTCAAGGAGGCCGGACTTATTGTCAATACAAAAAAAATCACAGGTTGCTTGCAGCAAAGCCACCTTTTTTGGGTCGTGTGGTTGGTTGTGGGTCTAGGACCCCTTTGGATGTGCAAAAATTTGCCAGACCACAAACCAAGTAAAGACGGTTCGTTCTTTTCTCGGTCTACTAGGCTACTACCAGTGCTACATAAACCACTATTCCGAATAAAGAAGAAATCACAAGATAAAGGATAAATGAATCAAGGTGTCTGCCTTAAAGACTGGCCTTGTGAGAAACAATACACAAGTCTGAGAAAGAAAGAAAAGACAACTGCCCCGACTGGGTGGGACTCGAACCCAGAACTTCCCGTATACTAGGCGGGCGCTCTAACCACAGCGCTACCAGGGCGGGTTCTAGCTACAGGCTCCAGTCGAACTAAGTAGCTGTTCAATCATTCTCAGTGGTGATACAAACAGACATACATACAAGTAGGGAAAGCAACATTGATTCTTGGCCTCTACACTAGAAATAACGCGAGTGGTAAATAAAGCAGAAATCACAAGGTGAAGGGTAAATGAAGCAAGCAGTCTGCATTAAAGAGACAATAATACACTAGTCTGAGAAAGAAAGTAAAGACAACTGCCCCTCTGGGATCCGAACCCAGGTCTGGGCCTTAGCTGAGCTCCGTCCATACATTTACGGTACCAATTTCCACATTGAGTCAGATCACAATCCATTCCTTATCCACTCCTTATCATCTTTAACATTTCCCCCTTATCCACTCCGTATCTTCAACATTTCCCAATGTGGGAAAAAGATAGCAGGGATTGAACGACACGATTCAAGTATTCATTTTGGGTATTTTTACAGGGGTACTTGGTCCCGATTTACGTTCCTTCAGGGTTCATGAAACACATTCCTTATAAAAATATGTCTTATCTCACTTCTGGGTCTGTCTACCCTGTGTCACAAGGTTGTTGGGTATTAGTTATTAAAACCTTCCAGTGTCATTAATTTAAACATGACAAGTTATGGGTTAGACCACAAACCCTTTAGTGTTGAAAACTTTCACTTGTAAGTTGTCTGATATACCTTAAATCAGTCCAGTGGTGATCTGTTAATATTAAATATAACTTACTATTCCGCATGCGTTCATTTCCCCAGATAAAAAAAAATATTCTGTGTATGACGGACTGGTTAGAACATTAAATGTCGAGATTGTATCATTTAAGGCCATGAAAAAAAATCGTTTGGTCTACGGGCGGAGTCCCAAATTTAAACACCAGGCAACCAGGCTTTTTTTTTATTTCGACATGCTAAAAAAGTCGTTTCAAACGCCACTTTAAACACAAAAGTAACAACATGTGGCCTATTATAAGAATAAGTACCAATACGCAGGATTCTCGCTTGGTTTTTCTTAGGCTAATAAAAATATAAGCAGTCGCTGTTTAGAGATACCATCTTGCAAATAATAGGCACTTGGCTATCAAATGCTACCACAGTAAAGTTCGTTTATAACTAATTTCAAGTGGGTTAGTGGGTTCGTTAAAAACGTATAACGAATTTCCGAAATAAAAAAAAATCGTTATAGAAAAAATAGGCCTAAAACTAAACCTTTTAAACAGTATGAATGTATAAATATGTCTAAAAAATCATCCCAAATGCAGTAACGACGTATATATACGTCGAAGCTTCGAAGGGAACTGCGAGTCGAAAAACGCAATTTCCGGCCAAAATAATTATCGAAATGAGAAAAGCTGAAATTCGCTATCTGGCATGTTGTGCATCGATTTCTGTAAAAAAAAATTGTTGTTACCGATATCTATAATTTTATAAAAACACTTTAGTTAAGTGTAGACTCACTAAATATTGCAAAAATATCATTTGATGGGCACCGCCATCTTGGATTCGCTGGAAAGCGCATTTCCCCTCTACCCAGCCTCTCAACATATTTTCACGATGGCTATTTGGCATTGCCTAATCAGGCGTATTGTAGGAGGCCATTTCTGGCTGTTTCAAGGTAACTTTCCAAACCATTTGAAGATCGCATTCCCTCATTGGCCGGTTGGCACCACATGACCAATTTGGCGCGCTCTCATTGGTTGATATGCGACTTCAACATGGGCGCCGCCGCTCGCTTCAGATTTCAGATACACGCAGTTCAACTCCTAATAGAAACGAAGGGATCGATCGTTGTACGGTTGTAGGATCAAAAAAAAATTAATGCGAATTAAATGGATTTTGAGAGTTAACTCTGGTAAGAAATAATCATTTGATGGCAGACATAATAATCAGTGTTTACGTGCTCGATGAAAATACTATTGAAAGGCTTATCGCTCTGGATAAGAGTTAGGCCTATTTACCGATGACCGGAAAAAAAGTTTGCCCGCACCATTTTTAAAGACCCGCACGCGCCTGTAAACCAAACTATTAACTCTGCGTGGCCAACCTGTTATCGATTAAAAAAAAGTAACTTGTATTTTCATTTTGCTTAAATTTAAGAAAGACTGCACAAACTGCAATACTAGTATTAAAACTCGGCAGTTTTATTGTGTGTATAGGTAGCGTCAATTTTTCATCCTTGCATTTGAGTGCAACAATAGATTGGGTTAGCATGTTTACATGGCTTGGTGGTTGAATTATTGCATATCTTGTGTGCACTTATCTACGTTTTCAGACTTTTATTTGGACTTTTATTTTAACACCAAATAAAATCTCCTGTGTGGAGGCGTGTAGAAGGGGCCTGCCAAAATTTCATCGTTATCCCACGCATTTTCTCAAAGCCCTAAACCCAAGTTCAATATGCTCTAACTCCACCGAAAACTGATCTTCGCCTTAATAGGCCTGAACTTTAACTACAATCCTGCGCAAACAGAACATTAAGTTTCCACTCCATTAAATTTTCGACAGCCATTTAAAAAAGATCCTAAACTTTCCGCCAACGCACGCAACGCACACAGCGCTCAAGTCACCATTGTCGATTTCACCTGTATTTATGTATATATTTTGGATTTCTTTCGTCATAAAGCCACCCAGCTTAGTGTATGTCTTAGGGGGCATCCTAACCAGGTATCCTAACGTGATGTCTGTGTTTATGCTACATGTTTAATATTTAGTATTTAATATTTTTATTTTAGTGCTTCAAAAGCAGATTAATGTAACGTATTCTCACAACACCTGCTGACCCCGGCAAGCTTATTATTACGCTTACTTTAATTTTTATCGGACAGCCGTGTATCCTGTTTTATTTCGAAGATCTCACTGCAAAACCCAATGTAATGAATCTTCCATAGACTAAAGGCCTTGGACTTCGAAACCATCCTTCACTAAAATCTCGATAAGTTTTTCTCTGGCTGTAAAATTTCAACCTGCAATGCCATCAAATTGTCTACTGCGCCGTCTTGGCTCACAAGCTCGATCGTTTGGCTAGCAAAAACAGACAGACAGACAAGCAGGCCTGAATGCCTCCACTAGTCAGTGGTAGAAGTTGTCCTGATATTCCTGATTTTTGAAAATTTGTCCTGAAATGTCCTTATTTTTCAGATATCCTGAAATTCTTGAAATTTATTGGAATTCTAAAATTTATCGCATTAAAAAAAAGGAATTATTATCTAAGCCGTCATTTTTGTACTTGCATAACAAATACGATCAGTACGATAAAGCTCTAATGCAGCATCATTCACGAAATTGGAGAGAAAGCTTCTGCATGGGAGTTGGCTGTTGCTGAGCAACACGCGCCGCTAGCCCCCACTAAATGCCATAGCTGTCCGTCACGCGGCTCCCGCGTCCGCTAAAGTTAGGCCTACGTGTTTCGAATGGTGGATCCCTCTGAATCTTACGTATGTGATGAAAACTACAAATTGGATTAGTGCTACATTTTAAAGTTTTTTTTAAACGAAGTAATGCTTATATGATGCCAAGAGATACTAAGTTCATAACGACTGGCTTGATAAGAGACACTGCAGTAACCGATGGCAGTGTTTCAAAGTACGATGTTTGGTGTGAGGGAATAAAAAAGGACCCCTACAGTGCCCTATGTACTGTGTGTAACTCGACATTTAAAGTAGATAATGGAGGAATTTCACAGCTTTTGGTGCATGCAAAAGGAGAAAGACACAAACTGCTGAAACTGTCAGCGGAAAGAAGTGTTCAAGTCGATCGGTAACCCGAAAACGAAACTTAACAGTGTGCACGCGGAGCGCCTGTCCTTGCAAATAATTCGACAAGCAAAATGTGGATTCCATTAAGTCTCAACGACAAGATCACGAAAGCAGATACGTTGCTTATCTTGAAAGGTGTTGCAAGCAAAATTTCTTTCAAATCATTCACGGATTTTTCGGCCATTTGTGCAGATGCATTTAAAGATTCAGAAATTGAACAGAAAATACAATTAAGTGACACAAAAGTTGCTTATGTGTTGAAGCAAGGGTTAGCCACTCATGTCAAAAAAATCCTCTAAAGGATAAACAAAAGTCAAATTATTACGTACTACACTTTGATGAAGTGTAGGATTCTTTAAGTAATACTTTGGAATCGAATGAGGTCCACACGTGTTTTATTTTCCACTCTTCTTACAACACCCTGTGCTCCCCATCCAAGATAGGGAGCCCCAGATAAGCTCAAGTCCATATGAGTTATGACCTCCTGAGAGGGGCCAGGCTAGGGGACAGTAAGCAAGGAAAGGGAATACACTAAGGCTAAGATATTATACTACATCCCTTTCAAGTTACAACAAAATATTACTGCTAAGTGCAACAGAACATGCAGATAAAAATTAAGAACTGCATCACAAATGTCATAAGAGTTCAACACACGTAGTCATTAAGTCGCTCAGGTCGATTGATAGTTCTGCGTGGTCGGCCCGCGCATTGCTGTGGAATTTGATCAACATGACCCACTTGTAGTTGTTAGCGAGTTGTTTCATCATATGTGTATTCATCCTCACTATCATCCCAATTACTCATCACATTGAAACAGGTGATCACTCTCTCGTCTCTTCTCAGCCCTACCGCATGCATGGTGCCAAATTGAAAGTGCTGGACAAATCGTACCCACGCAAAGACCATGGGCGTTTCCTGAGTTTCAGTGGCCTAAAAGTGATGGCATGTTTAGGCTGTGAATTACCAGCATTTGAATGCTTTTACGGTTAGGGACAAATATCCCCTGCCTAGAACTGACGAGCTGATTAACATAATAGGTCAGCCTCGCTACATAACCACTCTAGACTTGCGTAGTGGTTTTTGGCAACTTCCTCTTGATGAGGAGTCACAGATTAAGGCTGCATTCATTTGCACCGAGGTCATTTCAAACCTACCGTTCTTATGTTTGGTCTCCACAATTCACCAGCATCATTTTAACCAAGATTGGTGAAATGATAGTATATAGAAGGTTGGTCACTCCCAGCTCATTATGCGACGTCACGGGAGGCACGCATACTGGAGCATACTGGCGTTATTGTTGGTTTTGCGAGAGGAGTGACGGCTTCGGCGGTCGGGAGTTGAAGCTCGCTTTTGTTGGTTCCTTTGGCCGGAATGGGAGGAGTTGGACCGAAAGGGTTGTTGGGTTCTCGGCTGAAAAGATGTTCGGAAGTGAATACGTCATTCAGTTGTCCGGGCGGCCGACGTTGAGGGCGGTGCCGGCAGCGAAGGGCCTTGAGTATTGGGCGGAAGGGAGGTCCTTTTTTCCAAAACACCAGAAGGGGAAGGAGCGTATCGTTTGTGGCTTTCATGGCTCGAAGTGGGGGCGACCCAATCTTGAGTACGGGTGTGACGGGTAGAAAATGTTCACGATGGCGTCGACATTGAATTGTCTTCCATCGTACGGATGGCGTTAAGGACGGTGTCATGTGCTTCACAACATGTGACACTATGGCCTGGGCATGAGGAGTTTGATGAGAGGTCCAACGGAGAAATCCGGGCAGGTGAAAGAGCTGCGGCTCAATGAAGATTTCTCTTAAGTTTCTCGGTAATTGTCCTTCGCAAGTTGTAAGTTGTGACGAAGGGAAGAGAGATTCATGGGCGTTATTATGGCCGAAGGGAGCGGTGGTGAAAGGTGCAGGGGTGATTGGCTCTGTGGCGGCGACGTCGAAAGCAGAGATCCAGCGGTCGCCCAGAACGAAGGGAGCAAGAGCACGAGGGAATCCCTCTCGCCGAAGGCATTGGCGAAGGGTAGGCCGAAGGAGATTGTTTTGGCCGGCGAAGGGACGAAGCAGAAAGGGGAGGGGGATCCTTCGTGTGGAATCCACAGACGTGTGAAGGGAAGGTCTGACGCCGAAGGGAAGGCACCGAAGGGACCAGGCAGACTGTCTTGGTGAAGGGATAGGTGAACGGCTGAGCTTGACCGGGAACGTTCAGTGGGTCGTGGGACCGTGAGACAACGGGAGTTCGTGTGGTGATGGACGTAGACGGCCGGAGGATGTAGGGAGTCATGGGGGTCCGGCTGAAAAGCGGTGTGTTCGCAATGATGAACTTATGGGAGGCTATGAATCCAACCGAAAGGGAGGGGTGAAACATCAGTCTAGACTAACGGAAGGTGGAGCGGTCCCGGGAAGGGGCTCATGATGTTTTTGGACGAAGGAGAATAGCCGGCAGAATGAGTGGCTGTCCGGGCGGCAGCTTGAGATCAAGAGATGGCAGGCTCACCTGGATGTCATTCATATTCAGAGTACCGAACATGCACATGTGGTTGGATCACTGAGGCGTCCATTCCGCAGCTTCTTTGAGGCTGTTATGTTAAATTAATCGGTGTTGGATTTTTCGTAGTAAAAAAGGACGATTTGTTATGTACGAGACGAACATCGGTGTAGCCGGCTATTGATGTCTGTTTTTCACGAGACTTGAATCTAGTCATGGTGTAATGCGTGATAGAGAAGTGCGTGTCACTGTTGGTAGTGGCAGAACTGTACAGAGGAGCGGATGCGTCTAGGTAGTTGCCTGTTCCCGTTCTTGACTTAGTTCTTCCCTCAAAACGTGGGTTTAAACATGAGTGAGACGAGCATCAGTGTGAGCAGCAACTGTTGTCTTGATTTTCGCACGAGACGTGGGGTGGTTATGCACGAGACAAGCAGCAAGCGATGTCGATGGCTTTGGCGTGATGTCTACCTCAAAATGTGGGATTGGCCATGGTCGAACCAGCAGCAAGGGGTCGAGACGTCTTCTGACCTGACTCTTCACTCAGTACGTGGGGTTGTTTTTCTTTATTATTTTCACGCTAAAACGAGCAGCACTTTGGACAGTAGCTGGTGACTTGAAATTCACTTGAGACGTGGGATCAACCATGGATGATGAGACATAAAGTAGGAAATGCAGATGGCTTCCAACTTGAATCTTCACTCAAATCGTGGGTTCGGCCACGAATGAGACAAGCAGCAGTGTGGGCAGCAACTGATGTCTTGATTCTCGTTCGAGACGTGGGGTTAGGCGGGGTCGAGACAAGTAGGAAGAGGTGCAAACGGCTTCCGTTTTATTCACTCAAACGTGGAGTCTGGCCACGAGTGAGACGAGGGACAAGCAGCAAGAGGTGCAAACGGCTTCCATCTTGGTTCACTCAAAATGTGGGTTCTAGCCACGAATGAGACGAGCAGCAGTAGGCAGCAACAGGTGACTTGCATGTTTTTGGTCGTCGCCTGGAGTGCGGTGTCTTGTTTGCGGTGATGGCAGCGAAGAAGCCAATGTGACTTCCCTACGAAGGGAGTTCTTCCTCGTTTCTGGAATGAACCGAAGGGAACTAGTTCCCCGGATGGTGAAGGCGTTTCGGCTTTCGGCTGGAGTGTGTTGGCTTGCTTGCGGAGACGGCAGCGAAGGAGCCAAGATGACTGCCCTGTATGAGGGGAGGTCTTTTTCGTTATCGGAGTGAACCGAAGGGAAACCAGAACACTGTGTGGTGAAGGCATGTAGTGACGGCTACGTTGCACGTTTTCGGTTTTTAGCTGGAGTGTGTTGCCTTGCTTGCGGGAGCAGCAGCGAGGGGCCATGATTTGTTTCGTGTGAAGGGAGGTCGTCTTCGTTATCAGGATCAACCAAAGGGAAACCAGATCACTGTATGGTGAAGGTGTGTAGGGACGGCTACGTCGTACGTTTTCTGCCTTCGGCTGGAGTGTGGTGCCTTGCTTGTGGGAAGAGCAGCGAGGGGGTCATGATGTCTTTCATGTGAAGGAAGGTCTTCTTCTTTATTGGAATCAACCGAAGGGAAACCAGCTCACCGGATGGTGAAAGCGTGTTGATCCCAGGAACGGTAGTGAAGGAGTTCCAACGACTGAAAGGCGAAGGCCAAACCGGAAGGTGGGTCGGACCCGGGAAACCACGTGAAGGGAGCCACAGTGTTTCCAGTTCCAAGGAAGGGAGTTGCCTTGTCAAAGAACGACCGAAAGGCGCAAGCCAATTCGGAAGGTGGGTCGGTCCTGGGAAAACCACGGGAAGGGAGCCACGATGATATCAGTTCCAACGAAAGGAGAGTTGCCTTGCCAAGGAACGACCGAAGGCGTAAGCCGCCAATTCGGAGGGTGGATTGGTCCCGGGAGATCACGAGAAGGGAGCCACGATGTGTTCAGTTCCAACGAGAGGAGAGATGGTAAGGAACGACCGAAAGGCATACGCCAATACTGAAGGTGGGGCGGTCCCGGGAGTCCACGGGAAGGAAGCCACGATGCCTTCAGTTCCAACTAAGGGAGAAAATGAAGGGAGCAAGTCAATGAAGCAGGAGCTTTGAGAATGACGGCCATTTTTTTGAAACCAAATTCCGTGCGAAAGGTGGGGAACCTCGGGGTGAGGTGGTGTGTAGACACCTCTGGAGGAAAATGAATGCCGAAAGCATCCATGCTCTCACTTTTATAAGGGAGGACTGCGTCGCGCATGCGCAGTGGGATATGCAAGCAGGCGTCCGTGTGCCAGAAGAAACCTCCAGTGGAACATCACATTCGAGGAATGTAATGCTAAAATTATCAGGTCCGCTGGGTCATGCGTCTTCAACATTTTTATTTCTTAATTGTTTATTATCCGGGGAAAGAGAAATCTTGTGGCAGATTCGCTCTCTAGGTCCACTGCATTTGAAGAGAGTTCAGATGTTGTCTTGGCGTTGGTTAGGAACGTAGTGGTGCCAAGTCTTGACGAGATTGGTAGTGCACAGCGTCTGAACGTTGAAATTGGTTATGCACTCCCCTTCACTCAGCAACAAACCGCTGTTCAAGTAGTTAGAAGGGAAGGAGTTGCATAGATGCAGAAAAATCAGACGGAAATACTGTAGCCAATCCTCTAGATATAATTACTAAGAGCATTACAGCCATTAATGCCAAACTAACCCAACTGGATCAAATTTCAATGCAGTTTGCTAACTTTGAAAAATCTGTCAAGTATTGTTCGGACCAAGCAGACGAACAAAACCATCAACTCTAGTTGATGAAATTCGTCAACTTAGAAATGAAAACAGTCAATTAAAAGATGAAAACAAACAACTGTGCATCCAAGTCAAACAGTTGACTCACGACCTAAACGCACTGGATCAGTATGGCCGCAGTAACAATTTAGCGATACATGGCGTACCATACACTGATGGTGAATGAACCGAACTTGTTCGAGCGGTTGGTAGTGCGCTGCAGGTGATTCATCCCGGTGACATTGAATCCACACATCGAATCAAAACTAATGCAAAAGGCCCTCAGCCAATTACAGCAAGATTTGTTATCAAGAGATTGAAGGAGTATCTCATTATTAAGAGAAGAACAGCTAAACAACTTTGTGCTAGTGATGTTAATTCTTCCTTCCCCACAACAACTCCGATCTATTTGAATGAAAACCTTACTTCCGCAGATAGGAAGCTAATGGGCTTAGCTCGAGCAAAGAGGGAAGAGGGGGGTTATAAATTTGTTTGCTTTGCAGGTGACCATGTCCTTGTCCGGCGCCATGAGTCATCCGCTGCTGTCTGTATTGGGGAAGAAGGGGATGTTCTACAGTTCCTTGACCCACAAAAGCAGCCCCTAAGCAGCAAACGTGCCCACCAACGGATTTAGGGCACTGCAGCTAGACGAACACTGATAAAAATCGGCCTTCTCTCTCTCACTCCTCTATTGTTAAGGGATTTACTCAACAAATGGATCACGATGATGACACCAAGCTTTTTCACGAACATGTGTTTCGTGATTCTTTTTCCATCGAAAATCACCACGATTTTAATTCTTTTTTTACAGGCATCCAGAGTATCACATTTTTTTCATATGAACATTCGTAGCCTTAGGGTTAATTTTGATGAACTTATTATTTATTTACAAACCATAAAATTTAAGTTTTTTGACAGAAATCTGGGTGAATGCTAAGGAGGCTTGCCTTTACCAAATTGCTGGTTACAGTCCATATTTTTATTGTCGTCCTGAACATCAAGCTGGTGGTGTGGCAGTCTATTTACCTGTTGACATTAATGCATAGTTTATGCCTATCTCCTCCAAAAATGCTGATTTCTTAAAATTTAAAAATTGCTACGCAAAACTTAATTTGCGACATGGTAGCCATTTACCGGTACCATTACGGAATTATTGGAGATTTTATTGCTGAACTATCTACTATGCTCGAAGCTACAAAATGTCGTGAAGCAATCGCCCTGGGTGACATGAATACTATCTTCTACCTTCCATCTTCTACCTTAAAGATAGAAACAATGTGACTAATATCTATCTAGACAACTTCTTTGCCAATGGGTTTGTTTCATTTATGAATAAACATACTCGAGTTACTGCTAACAGCAAATCCTGTTTAGACCACATTTTTGTTAGATCTAATGATACAGACAAATACAACTCGGCACTGCTCAAGCTTTGTATTGTTGATCATTATGGTGTTGCCCTTAAAATAGAACTGCCCGATTATAGGAAAACCAGCGATCCGGCTCGAAGTCGTAAAGCTGTTCCTACTATTGACAATGACTATGATAAATTCATTGAATGCCTTAGGAATGTTGACTGGACCCTTGTTTTTAGTGAAACTGATGTCAATATTTCCTTGTCTTTATTTGTTAACATTCTGCAAATTAATTTAAAGAAAGCTACTTACTAAAAAACAGTTTCTGCAAAACAATGCAAGATCAATCCATGGATGACCACTGCAATCTTACACTCAATTCGGATTAAAGATAAACTCTAGAGATCGGGAAATGTCCAGGTTTTGATGGTAGTTAAAGCCTCGAAGCACATCATTGCTCCTATTCTTGTTCACAGGTTTTATCTCTTTTGAAACTGGCACGTTTCCTTGTACCCTCAAGCATGCAGTAATCATTCCTGTTTTTAAGAAGGGCTGCTGCTGCTGTAAACACCCTAATAACTACAAACCCATTGCTTTGCTTTCCGTTTTTTCTAAGCTACTAGAAAAAGCATGAAAAGCAGGCTTGAGGGGTTCTAAGAAAAGCAAAATTTACAGCACAGTAACCAATATGGTTTTCGAAAAAAGAGAAGCACTGAAGATGCTATCTCGAACCTACTCGACCAAATTTATTCTGCATTAGACACTTACAATGTTATCTTCAGGATTTTTTTTGACCTAATGAAAGTTTTTGACACTGTCAATCTCAAACAGTTGATAGAAAAGCTCGACCTTAACGGAATCAGGGGGCATTTAAATAAGTGTCTCAGGGACCATCTATCAAATAGAACCCAAGTTACTAAAATAGATGACCACTTCAGTGATAGAGCTTACGTCACTACGGGAGTACGTCAGGCTCCGTCTTGGGCCCTTTACTTTTTCTAATTTACATTAATGGCATTTATTACTTTTTTTTTAATATTTCCATAGTGTATACATTAACCACTACGAAGCCATATCTAACAAAAATTAATATAAAGAAACGAGAAATGGCAAGGAAAAAAAACTCGTAATACTTTGATAAAAATATAACTAATGTAATAAATTAATAACACAAGGAACATGTTATTTATAACAGAATAGAGATGGGAAAAATAAAATAAAACAAATTGTTGTTTTGTTTTATTTTATTTTTCCCATCTCTATTCTGAACATTTTTTTTTCGTATTCACCTTTTTTCTTTCCCTTTTAAACTCTACATTTTAATTAGTAAGTAGACAGCTTCATATTTTTCTTTTTAACTCCCCAATTTTTTCAATTCTCCATATGTCTTCATTAATATTTTTAAAAATGTCTGGAACATAATAGGCTGTAAATTTGCGTCCAAATTTATTCTGTACCATTGCTGGTTTAATATACGTTGTTTTTCATCTTCATTAAGTAGAAATTCTTTACAATTATCACCTAATTTCGCAATTATTCAATTTTTAAAATTTTCATCTTTTTATATATGTCTCCTGATGAAAAGCATAATCTTGTGGCAAATAAAGTTTTTACAATTTTGTTTAGCGACTTTTGTAGTCTGTCTAAGTCTTTTTTCTCTGCGAATCCATGTAATTCCATTGCATAAAGTAAATGTGATTTAATCCATGATTCATATACGAATTTTTATTTTCCTTATTCAAAATTTTTTTTAATTCGTATAGTTTTGGCATGATTTGTCTTAGTTTTTGTATTACCGTTTCGATATGTTGCGAAAATTTCTGTACACTGTCAATGTTTATTCCTAGGTAACTTGTTTAAGTTGAATACATTTTTCATTACAATTTCGTTTTATGCGGTCTTCATTATGAAGCCATACTTTTCCAATGCTTTCTTTTTTTGGTCCAATGTACATTATTTTCGTTTTAGTTTCATTAATACATAGTTTGTTTTTACACCAGTTTTGCAAAAGGTCAACCTCTTTTTGTATATTGTTTTGTATTTCACTTTTATTTTTCCCAAACGTAATTAATAAAATATCATCTGCAAATAATACAAGAGTTAACTTTATTTCTTCATTAATATCATTTATATACATTAGGAACAAAATCGGTCCGAGGACTGCTCCCTGTGGAATTCCATTTTTGCTTTTAATGTAATTGCTGTACTTATTTTCTATTTTGACACAACATAGCCTCTCCTCTAAGTAACTTTTCAGTATGTTGCAAAATTTATTATCTAATCCATATTTTTTTAATTTATCACTTGAACACTTCCTCGAACATTACTTCATTTGCTGACGATACGGCTCTACTTAACGTTTGCAACAAAAAAAAATGCTACTGCTAGTATCAAACGCGACTTAAGTTAATCAGCGATTGGTTTACTGAAAATCTTTTAACACTGAACGTCACTGAAAGTTATTTTTTACAGTTCTCAGTAACAAAAACTAACGAACCTGACAATACCACTCTGTGACATTGCAATTAAATATCAAGATGTGACTGCCCACAGATCAGTAAAACAAACGAAGTTAAATACCTTGGGGTTACTTTAGACAGCACTCTAAAGTGGAAGAGCCGGATTAGTGCTATTTCTACTAGGTTGCGTGCACTTTTATGTAAGATGTAATAGAAATCTTGTCTCAATCAAAATTCTCAAAATGGTGTATTATTTGGGTCAGTGTATCATGCAGTATTCACTGATTTGTTAGGGGGTCACTTATATGAATGCTGTAGATCCATCCAGACATCAAGCTTTAAAACAAAATAGTTAGAGCGACGACATTTAAAAAGCAACGGGATCACTCTTTCCCAATTTATCAACAGCTCAATAACCTGCCCATTCGCCACCAGTGTGTTCAGAACTTTGTTAAATTTTAGAAAAAACGGAGCTCGCGTTTCCACTTGCCTTGTCTTCAATTATCACACTACGAATGAATCACTTTTTTACGTTATGCAACCAAAGTTTCTAAAGAACGACTACACAAATGTTAAGTTATACCTTGGCAGCAAATTTCACAATAATCTGCCTGTTAACATTAAAGAAATTAATATTCAGCACACGTTTCAGAAACATCTGTTTGGGTGGTTGATTAACCAAGACAGTAGGGGTGTGCGAGTAGAATAATTTTAATTCGAGCCGAGCCAAGTTTATAACAGAAGAATCGAGTATCGAGCAGAGTTCGAGTATTTGGTTAACACATTTCTTTTGCAAGTGTTTATTTTTTAATTTGTTAGTGTCACAACTAAGATGCTGCTTAACGGACTATGTGGGTCAATGTCTACAACTAGTTTTCTAGTTTTTAGACCATAACTTTAAAATGGTTAATGGTTAAGCTAGTGGCTTTAAATTTGCACCATCGGAAAGCTCTCGTCGACACGATGAATTTGGTATATTTGAACGTCAAAATCGGTCAAAAATTGGCAAAGTTATCGCATTTTCACTGGATTAGAGTTTTCCGAGTATGGATGCAAGCATCGAGCAGAGTTAGAGTATACGTTCCGTACTCGGCTCGGCTCGAATTTTTCGAGTATCGCCCATCCCTACTAGACAGAAATAATCTAGAAATGTTTACATTGTGAGCTGAACGTATTATTACCTTTTTTTACAAACTTTTGTAGCTTTTCTGCGTCTTTTTGTTTATTCTGCAATTTATTACTAAGTATTTGACTAAATTTTGTTTGTTTTTGCTTTACTCGTGTTTTCTTTAAGATTAATTTATGCATTTCAATCCTCTTTGTATTCTGCTTTTATCTCCCTTTTCAAAAATTTGTTGTCTATGTACTTTTTTATTTCGATGTTGTTTTATTTTGGTGCCTATCCTTTGTTTTTGTGCGCATAAATGCTAGTTAAATGTTTTTTTTTTTGTGGGGGTGTGCTGCTGTCAAACCACACGCGAGCATGAGCGCTCGTGAATTGAGTGTTTGCTTTTGTGCTTTGTTTTCTAATTTGTGTTAGATGAATAAACTTACGTAAAAAATATTGCAGGATGACGAGAAACGTCCCTCTGGTAAACTGGGTAGGCAAGTCAACAAGCTGTTGAAGGGACGTGTGGAAGTTAGAAGTGGAGTTCTTGGTCGCATCGTCAAAACCAAAGATAGTGAGGATCGCTGTTGCATCCTGGTACCTAAGTCGTTGAGAAACCGCCTTTTGGCAGTTTATCATGATTCTGTAGTAGGTTGTCACTTGGGAGTTCTAAAGACATTACGAAAAATACAGCAATTCTTGGTTAAGAATGTAACAAGGATGTTGCAGCTTAGGTGCGGGGCTGTCAGAGGTATCAACTCTCAAGGGAGAGACACAGCTCCCTAAGGGTTTGATGGGTAGTTCTAACACCCTCACCAAAGCATGGGATGTCCTTTGTTTGGATTTAGCAGGTCCTTACCCTCGTTTGAAGATTGGGAACACTCATCTCTTGGTGATAACAGACCACCTCACAAAGTGGCCCGAGCTGTATCCTCTGAAAAAGGTGACGGCATTGGCTGTGGCCAAGGTTTTGGTAGATGAAGTTATTCTTAGGTATGGTGTTCCGAAGTTCATCCTGTCCAACAATGGACGCCAGTTTGTGGCGCGCGTGGTTAAATGGGTCTGTCGCCTCTTTGGCGTGATACAGACATTTACCTGATTCTATCATCCGCAAGCAAATTTGGCGGAACACACGATAAAGACTGTCAGAGGCATAATAGCAGTGGGTCTCCACGAGGTCGTGAGTGGGACCAGAATTTGTAGTATGTTTGCGTGGCTCTGCATTCGTCAGAAAGTATCGGAGAGAAATCCGTTCCCCTGTTGATCCCGTTACGGAACTGGAAACTGACACTAACGCGACCTTTGGGCAGTGGCAGTGGCTCGCAGGACTAGAGTGCAATAAAGTATGCGCAGGATGCGATTCAGCTTCAGCACGAAAAGAAGGAGGCTTACGATGATCGGCGTCGCGACGTATCATTCAAGGTAGACGATTTGGTCCTAAAGAGGCGTCATTTCCAGTTTTCTCAATTTGCGGGATTCATGGCAAATTTTGCGCCTAAATGGCAAGACCCTTATAGGGTGTGTAAGGTTCTTTTCCCATTAACCTACAAACTGTAGAATGTGGGTCGACAAAGTGAAATAATTGGGACTTTTCACGTTTCTGAGCTTAAATTGTTCAATAAGGCAGTTACCCCGGAACAGCGACTTGCCGTTGTTTCTGAGAGAGAAAGAACTCCTCTGGTTCAGGTGGATGTTCAGCCAAGTGTATCTTGGCTAGATGATGTAGAGGACGAGGATTCGAACCAGGGAAGGAGGTTGAGACCACATGGGTACACCCAGGCTAGATTTCGTCAGGCGATAGCTGATGTTCCTAAAAGAGTGTAATAGAAGTGGGGAAACTTCTCTTCGGACGGGGGAGTGTATGTAGCGTGAGAAATGCTAACTAATTGAAGATGCCACTCTCACTATTGGGATTTACGCATGTGTCAGTGAGTGTGGGGATTTTCACTTTCCTGAATTGATTGCCTTTTGGAAATTAGTTTTGCAATCTGTTCTTGCGAATGAATATTTTTCCGTTGGAGTTTCTTCTCGTATTAAAATTTATGGCAGTACTACCTTTTCGTTTCGACAGGTTTTTGTACTCATTAAGGCTGCACCGACACCGATACTGGATCAGATCCGCTGCCGATATTCGCGGTATCGGCAACTTTCGCGGAAATATCAATAACTTTGGAATCGTTCGAGATTATTGCTCAGGAAATCGCTGAGTATCTTTCTAGCTAGGTTTTAACATTAGGTTATGATTTAAATTTTTTTAATTTTAATAATTATTGGACTTTTGCAGAAAACTACACCTTTGATGACAAATTGG
>JAHWFP010031764.1:70572-105367 GCA_023313725.1 Lithobius niger
GGGGGGGGGGGGGGGAGATGAGGCTTAATGGCGCGTCGACAGCTTGGTCATTAGCGCCAACCAGATCGGAATTGGCTCTGTATAGTTGGTATCGGTGCAGCCTTACTCATGTTTATATAGCTACGGTTAGTTTTCATATGACAGTGGTAGCGCCGGTGTAGTGTGCTCGGGGATTGGCTGGTGCATCACGTCGTGTTTCTCCACGAATTTCAACTAACCTACGAGCATGTGAAGCATCTGTTAACTTTCTGCGTTACCTCTGATGCTGTGATGAATGAATTTTCTTGTTTGGAAACAATCATGTAAAAAGAAAACAAGTCTGTAAGATAAATTCAGGGCCCGCCTGTGGCTCTTGTCGCCCAGTAGACAGGGACAGTCAATTTCCGTCGGTTATTCGTTGGTGAAGACATTGGCTTGAACGTAATAAAGCAAGCACGGTCTTCATAATACTGCGTAGCAAGCATTTTGCAGGTGATGGCCGTAACTGTGAAATGTAAAAAGAGCGAGATACGAGACATCAATTCTCTTCGGCTATACGTCCGTTCATTCTGTTTTCGCACTGTGTCGTCGTACCGCAAGTAACTAAGGCTGTGTTATTGCACTACTGTGCTCATTGGTTCATGAGAAAAATTTGTGAATTATGGTCGCTGCGTATTCGTGGTACTGCAGTCCTTCTTGGGTAACAATAACTGAAACTCGCGAAACACTTTCTTTTGGGTTGGGCCGCCACACTGTCGTTTAAGTTTTTGCGAAAGTGTTTATTCATTTTCTAAAGAAATTGGTTTTGCGTGCAATGTATGGTTTTGTAACTAGGGTTTGCTCACGTCAATATTTATTCAGCAGAAATTAACTTGAGTAATATTAAGCTTGTGGTTGTTAACGCTCTTTGTAAGCTATAGTGAATTAAACGAACTTGAAAGAATTACTTATTCTATATTAAATAATTAAGTGTGAACAGGCTTTTCTGTTAGTTTAGATTCGGAAACGGGAAAAAGGGCGAGACATGCTTAGGTTCCGTGTTGCCTTTTTTTGTGTACTTGGCTATTTACGGTAAAATGGTTTTAGGTTCAGAGGAACAGGCTTTAAAACCGGAGGTAGGCTAGGCCTATTTCAATATTGACATACCAGTGGAGTAAATTTTCCTAGTCGTTAATATTTATATTCTACTTATATGTGGGGAAGGGAATTACATGCATAGACAGGTAGGCTGTCAATATTCGAGGCTATTAGTTGACTAAAGCAACAGTAAGAATTTAAATATAAGTTAGAAACATTTTTGGACTTGAATTAGAAATTTAGGTCTTGGTCAGTAATTTGTGAATTTATATTGAAACGGTCTAATTGAAATTAGATCAGCGAATTTAATATTGAATTTAGAGTATCCTGGCTGGGTTTGTTATTTTCTGAATAAATGTTTATTTTTCTTGTTAATTTGGTTGAATTTGTTCGTGTTGGTCACCAGAATCCTTTGCTCCGGCTCTGGGATGAGGATTAAAGGGGATGGGAAAGTTTATTGCTAGCCCTTTCTTAAATGGGAACCGCCTTTCTCAGTGTTAATGGGGTTAATCACAAAAATAAGGTTCCAATATTCACAATATTTGTACTGTACACTGTACACTCAGGGAACGTTCATAATAGTCATGCTACTTTTGCCCAATTTCGACCCCCTTTATCCCCATGTCACATTTTGTCACACGTACTCATACCCCCCTATAAAATTCGGGCAAACCGGGCTCACCCCCCCCCCCTCTGAAAATTTGTTCCTGAAATGCAATTTTATTAGGCCTGCACAGAACTCGTAAAAACAGATTATTTTTCTGCGTAAGCCACAAACCATGTTTGCCATGAGTAAAGAATGACCAGCTAGAACTAACGGAAGAGGAAAGGGGCATAGCAGAATTAACTTCCTTTTCAACTACTAAGGTTATCCCAGGACGGATAATGACAGCTTTGCTAGGAAATACATAAAATCGTATCATCAGTAATTTCATCGGCAATACTGTACAACCTGGTCGCATTTTCTTTCAGGATCCGGCCGATATTGTAGTATACACCTTTGCGAAGCATTGAGCCCAAAGCTCTCCACAGCCAATGCAACGACGTCAGATGAGTCAACGCACACTTTAGGTAAGCATTGTTAGAACTGGCTAGGTTGCTTTTCAGTTTAGGAACGTACTGAGGCTTGTGTCGCTGTCATTTCCTCCTTTTCAGGTCACCTAGGCACTAGCAATAGCTCGTACTAGTGATGTAAAAAACGGATAAAAGAGAAAACCTTCTAGTCTTGCATTCCCCAACCTAACATTCTAAATGAGAGCTCCTTTCTATTCCACTTAACTTAATGAATGGTGACAGGTTCAAACAGAAGCAGTTTTACAGCCCCCTACTTTTCTGACTCAGTAGCACATCATTTATGTACAAGAGTATTACCGTAAGTCGTGGATTAAATGCCCCTGGGCTTATGCAGTTAATTTGGCAAATATAGGGAGGTGAGCTTTAAATCAAGCATTGTTATTTTTCTTACACTTCTGGACATCTATCTCAGGAAATTCGAAGCTTTTGAATGATCTCTGAAAAACCAATTTGTACATCCTTTTAATTGCTAGGGAGGAGGCATAGGTGAAAAGATGGCCAGACCTTGTGCAAGTGCTAGGAGCCAAAGGAAGAGTCCACCATTACTACAGGGAGGGACACGTGGGCCAGTAAACATAGCAAGCAGTACTACCTTTATTCACATCCTATAGCTTTTAGGTAATTTTTCGTAGAAAAATGACAATTTAAGGGGTGGGCGTTAACTCCACTATTTCATGATTTTTGACTTTACAGCATTTTAGATGGTGGGCGTTACCTTCAACTAAACGTTTAAAACACGATTTACGGTAAATTTTTTGTTACAAAAATAATAAAGATATATAAGAGCAAATAAAAAAAAAGTACCTTGTTTAACGAGAGTTTATCCAAAAAATTGATCACACGAGCGGGCGGCTTTTATTTTTTACCAAAATTTTAACAAACACCTATCACAAAAGTTGGTCAATCAAAATGCAAACTTTTTAAAATCAACCTTCGTACTCTAAATTTTACTATAATGTAATTTAGTATTGTATATTCTTTACGTATTAGAATTAACAAGAATTTACAGCTATTTGGCGGTTCTTGGTTATGCAACGAACAGGTTTCAGCCGATTGACCTAACAGTGACAATAACACGAAGCAAAGCAAACAATTACTGCATGTAGCAAAATGTTCAATAAGTGGATAAAAACGACGTCATGAGGCGGAGAGTTTGACATGCGGGCGATCCTGTTAAACAAGACATTCTTTTTATTGCCCTAAACATACAAAAGCTGACGTCACATTTTTGACAAACCCCCTCACCATGTCACGTTTTATCACACTAGGCTGACCCCCCCCCCCCTCAGAGCGTGACATACTTTATGAATCGTCCCTTACACTGCAAACTTTAAACTTCACTGTAAAGTTCACTGTGGAATGATGTCAACTTCAGGTACTGAGGGAACTCGTTGATTTAACCGAATTGTGAATGAAATTTTTCATCGCGCGGAAATAAACAGGAGATTAGAAGCAGTGAGACAAATTCCTTTCAAAGCAATATGGGATTCCGGGACATCGCAGGTGACTAAGGAACGAAGCCAAAACAAGAGACGGGGGAGGGTTAGCCTCAGAATAATAGTATAACAGTATAAATAAGAAGAATTTAAGCATGGCAAAAGTCCAGATAGACAAATAAGACGGTGGAAGCCATCAATTATGCTGTGATTTTGCACAGGGACAGGTGACGATTAAAAACAAGGGACGGCGCACATCTGACGTCTTCAGGTAGAGCATTCCATGCTCTGACCACCCTGAAACCAAAACAAAACCACCAACCATCCACCTGACATCGCCGAAGAAACAAAGAACGTGGTGCAACAAACCTATCCACCCGAAGAGTCACGAGCTTCGTCTCACATACGGGGGGAAAACGCCACTTGAAGGGTTTTGATTTCGAATATGATGAACTCTGCAACACAGAGTGCAGGAGCTGTCGGCAACCGTGATGGACTCAGCAACACAGTGTGCCGGAGCCGTCGGCAACCAAGAATGATTTTTAAAAAATTCACAAAGCATCGTAGAACAGTCATTCTAATTTTCTCATTTTCACATTTTCACATTTCAGGGAAATGATTTCATTTGAAACCGAAACTGGGCCATATTTCTACATTTGCTCACGTTTTCTGATATTACGATCCATGCATGTTACAAAAAAAAGCTATCAGGCTCGACCGTAACTGGCCCAGATTTGCCAGTCATATCCGCACCTCCCGGAGGGTGGGTCGACGGATGGACGGCTACTTATTTACTCCTCAATGACCGTACCCTCAGCCAGCCTTGACAATCCTGACGAAATACGCCCCCCGCCCCATGACTCTGCCTTTGGGAAGGTGGAGGACACAAATAGTGATTATAGAACGGAGTCTTATTATGGTCATTTTTTTAGAGCCTATTTTATTTTTACATTTAAATTCAAAACTCTTATTGACTTACTTGCTCGTTAGGTTTGTTGTGCGATGACTAAGAAACACTCTTTCCCATATGTTTAGACGATTGTTTTTGTCACATTTTCTTGATTTAGAAGCGCACGAGAGATTACGAACCTCTTCGATAGATGGTAGCAACGCAGCATTAGAGGCAGATCGCGGCGAAGGCATAATGGAAACGCGGCGATGGCTGCTATCATGTTAATCGTCGCTTCCATGTCAAAACACAAATCAGTGGCGTTAAAAGAGCTGCTAAGCTGAAATTCAATCAAATTGAATTTTAAATTCATTTAAGCAACAGTAGATCGACAAACTTCGTTGACAACCAAGCTAAACTCGCGATGGTAAAATTGAAGGAACAAGGTGAAGATTCATCAACATCGGAGTCCAGGTCAAAACAAGGCAAGTGGTTGTGTTGTTACAATGTGCCACAAACATAAGGAGCCATGGAACGTCGCTAGCAGTAGCATTACAAAACTTCCGGACGTCGCTAGCGTTAATTCTACAAGACGTCGGGATGTCGCAGCATCAGCAAAGTATAATGAGACACCTTTGGATATGTCACCGGCATTCGAAGGGAAAACAATCTTCCGGTATCTTATTCAAGCAAAAGATTTCTTGGTTTAGATTTCGCTGCTAATTTGCTTAACCTCCCGGTTCGAAGTCAAATCCACTGCAGTAGAATGGCAAACGATGAATTTGTCATAGATTGGGATGATGCCAAGTACAGAGAATCAAACCAAAGCAGGTTTCGTCATGTATTGCTTTGCAGATAAATTAACACAACGTTCAGTGGTGAAATTGCATGAATGTCGTTAAAGAATGGATATCATTTGGTGTTTTGGTGTGTGAGCAAACAGGGAAATATTTGCGTCAAAAATATCAAATAATGAGTAATGAAAAATGTCAAAATAAACTAGCGTAACAGAGCCCAATGTTTAACCGATGCTCAAATTGAACAGTGAAGTCACGGCTGCCTGCATGTGTTGATATAGTGACAACACAGGTGAGTAGCGCCACCGGCGAGAGCAGTTGGTAGTAAATTATTGTACTTTATTTTAAAACAATTGGATAAAGTTTGTTTTGAGCAAACGCATTATTTTAGCATTTAAAGTTACTGAAGGGTTTTGCAGATAGTAAGAAATATCGACCAATTGATAATTATCCACTCTGGCAGCACTTGAGGAGAACCACGAGTAAGGTGCAAAGATGGACTACAGAGCTTTATGAAGTATCCGCTCTCCTGGACTGTCACCTTGGTTCTTTTTTTCGTGTGAACCCAGTTTTATTTATTGCCAAACTATCTTTATTACTCGACTCTAAACTTGACTTCCAAGGTTCTCCCTCTATTCAGGAACCTGGATCGCTAAGACGAGGCCGACAATGTCCTGTTCTTTATAGCTTAGTTAGCGTCGGAGGCTACGGTGAGCAACAAGTTTGAACTGCTGTTAAAACCGCAAAAAGGGATTTGAGACTAACCAAACCAGAAGTGATGAGAATACTTGTAACACTGGTGGCTCCCGTTAGCGGGATAGATGGTCGGGAATGACCACCTCCTGGAGACGATGGCACCATCTTTGAAACCACAGGAACAAGTTCGTGTTTGACTTTATTGTCCATTACTAGCAGAATTTACGAAATCACGAACTTGTTAAAACAAAATAACACTTACGCCAAAAATCGGGTTTAACAAGACTTGCGGCGTAGGTGTTATTTTTTGTTTTAAAATGTCTCGATTCAGCCACTGTAATCGCCGGTTACCGGTATTAGTGAAATCACGAATTTACTTGCATGCTATGATTTCATGAAAGGTCATGAAAAGCTGCACAAGAAAATCTATCGGTGAGTTAATGCAAAAGTTGATCCTAAATTTCATTTTCACTAGAGTTAAACCTACCATCGGACAATACGGGAGTAGGCCTAACAATTCACTAGCAGAGAAATCTTGCTTAAAAATTAATTCGGTTCGTACCCAATTTTCACCACTTACCTTTTATCCAAGGGCTACGAATATCCAGAAACCAAGCACTCCCCCAATATGGCTGAGACAGATAGCACAAGGATCCATTATACTAGTATTGGTAACGGATCCAAAAATATCGGATCGAACGAGGCATGGACAATATGGCGTCGCGATTTTAATACATACAAGTTGGCGCTCAAATATCATAAAGAAGATCAAGAGACTCGACTAGCGCCGTTTCTTATGTATGCGGTGACGAAATTAAAAAGCACTACCACACGATGACGTTTGATACAGGTACGATGACGTTTGATGACGTTTCAGAAGGAAATCAAACAGTGAAACGTCCGAACTCTTTGACTTTAGATTTCGTACTCGGTGCATTTGACAAACATTACGCTGGTTATAAAAAACTCACAGTAGCGTCATTTGTGTTTTGGAAAATGAAGCAAAGAAAAAACAAAACCTATGACTCATTTCTTGCTACGGCTCGTCACCAAGCAGACGAAAGTGAATTTAATAATGACCCAAATCCAAGGGACAGAAATCTGAAAGATCTGTTAATTCAAGGCATTCACAATATTCCATTACAGGAGCATCTTCTCAGAAATGCCAAAATAACCCTGACGGGAAGTTATAGATAACTGTAAGGCTGCTGAATTATCAAAAACACGTATAAAATTAAGTCAAGTTGATGATCAGGTAGAAATCAAATGTGAAGCAGAAATCGATGCCATACATAGCCGCCACAACAATCGGCCAGCTCCACGACGTGTAGATCAAGAAATGACATGTGCTGCAAACAGCAGGCAAGGAAATAATACATCTAACCTAATCACAAATTGTAATTATTGTGGTGGCCAACACGTTAAAAGACAGTGCCCAGCTTTTAATTCAGTGTGCAAATCCTGTAATCGCAGAGGACATTGGGAATTGGTTTGTAGGCAAGGTAGGAATCTGCAAGCAAGTAGGGTTAATGCCATAGAATACGAAAATGAACTAAACACACAGTACAAAGACCCAGCAGAGATGCTCTTCTTAGGAGAACTAACCATTGATAATATTGAGTCAGAGAATGTCAGCGAATGACTTGAAGTTGTGAAATGTAATGGAACTCCAACTAACCTAAAACTTGATACAGGTGCCCAAGTCAATGTAATGCCCCAAGCAGAACTCCTTAAGTGGAAAAATACACCAATTTTGAAAAAAAATCAAAACTAGTAATAATGACTTATACATGACAGGCAATTCCCATTATAGGAGAATGCATGATCAATTGTCTAGTTGGGCAAGTTGGGCAGTATTCAGCTGAGTTTAGGTTTGTTGTCACTAGCCTCAATACAAAGCCTATTTTAGGCCTGCAAGCATGTCAGCTCCTTAAATTAGTAAGCCGTATTAAGCAACTCGAACAAATTGAATCTCAGCTCCCACTTAAGCAATGCTTGGAAGCAGTAGCAGATATATACCCAGATGTGTTTCAAGGGATAGGCCGACTGAAAAAAGTATTTACTATAAAAGTAGATCCTAATGTTCAGCCACACATTGCATCACCCCGCAAAATACCTCTAGCCCTGCATGAAAAAGTGAAAGCCGAGTTGCAGAGAAAGTAGCTGCAGGTATAACCACCCCAGTAAACGAGCCAACTGAGTGGGTCAGTAATCTTAATACTTGCTGACCAAGAAGACAAGCTACGGATATGCCTTGATGGTTGGTCCCTGAATAAGGCTATCAAACTATCTCACTATCAACTCCCCACCCCTGAAGAGATCTTTGCCAAAATTCCAAATAGCTCTTCATACAGTCTGGTGGATATTAAAAGTGCATTCTAGCATATGACACTGGACGAGCCTAGCTCATACCTTACAACATTTATCACCCCATTTGGCAAGTATAGGTACTTAACCATGCCCTTCGGAGTGAACTCAGCCCTGAGGAGTTCCAGTCTGCCATGGATGAAATCTTTAAGGGAGAACCACTGCTAAATCCTTATTTTGATGACACACCGATAGGTGCTCCAGATGACGAAACCCATGTACCTCTCTTTCGCTGCTTCCTCGACATAGATCGTAAGGAGAACATCAAACTCAATCGGGACAAGTTGCAACTGGCAGTACCTGAACTCACCTGCCTTGGCTATGTACTCACTAACAAGGGGATAAAGCCAGACCCTCGGAAACTTTAAGCTATCTCAGAATTTCCACCACCAACAAATGCTGATGAACTTTTACGATTTTTGGGAATTATGACATATCTGACAAAATTCATCCCTAACCTCTCTCAAGAAACCCACTTATTAAGAACACTCTTGCATAAAGATATTGCATGGCAATGGGAAGAAAACATGGAGAAGCAATTCAACAGTATAAAGGCCCTCTTAACTCGGGCACCAGTTCTCGTCGTGTTCTACAGCAAGAAAGCTGTCACCGTGTCAGTAGATGCCAGCCAATTTGGTCTTGATGCAGCTCTGATCCAAGATAATCGACCCATTCAGTATGCTTCGGCATCTCTAACAACAGCCCAACAGAAATACCCCCAGTTGTAGTCCAAACTGATCACAAGCCCTTAATAGGCCTAAGCAGTAAGCCATACGACACTATAACTCCAAGACTACAAATATTCCTTCGTCTCCTCCGATACGATGTCAATATGGTGTACATCCCTGGCCGAGAGCTAGTCTTAGTAGACGCTTTGTCTTGGGCCCCTCTGCGAACAGAATCATTCTGTAAGCCGCCTAATATTGCTGCAAGTGCAGAAGTATCGCTACTGGTCACAAGGATGCAAGGTAAAATGCAACACATCCGCCAAGAAACAGAAACTGATCCAATTTTGCAGGATGTCCTGTATTATGTAGCAGAGGGGTGGCCTGACGTAAAGTCAAGCACAAAACTGTCAGTTAGACCATTTTGGCATTGCCGTTGACGAGCTCCATTTCTTGGATGGATTACTATGCTGCGGTCAGCGGTCAGTAAGACCCACATCACTTCGTCAAGACATACTGCATAGACTGCACACTGCCCTACAGGGATCACTACGACGAAAATTCGAGCCTGAGAAGCTCTTTACTGGCCAGGACTCTCGTCCGATATTGAAAATCTTGTTGCATCATGCAAGACATGCCAGCAACACCAGCGTGAAAATATAGCCGAACCACTTCTGGATCGAGATATTCCAAACCGGCCAATGGCAAAAAGTTGCAATTAACTTTTTTGAGTTAAACAAAACGTACTTGTTACTCGTTGACTATTTTTCCAAATTTGTGGAACTGAGACGTATGACATCTACTGATGCAACTAATGTCATAACCGCTCTTTTCCTGTGCATGGAGCCCCAGATGAAGTTGGCTTGATCAGGGGCCTCCATTTTCATCTGCAGCAGTTCGACAGTTCTACGATGAGTGGGACATTAGGTACAGTCGTGGCCAAAAGGTTTTGCAGCTGAAAGAGCTCCAACAATAGGCCGCATGGGGTGTGAGTGTGCGCTGGCCAATTGCTGGCTCGAGCCTGCATTGTTGCCCGGCAAGCATTTTTTAAGGAAACTACGGTAGTCTAGAATGATTTGGAAAAAGAACGTCGTAACATTAACGGGATTCCAAAATTTAGTTTGTTTATACAGTACTTTCTATTTAATACGATTAGGAATTAAGCTAAGGCTTCGCAATTCTTTTGGTAATACTAGATAACAAAAATAACACTGCATCTTTTAGGCCGATCCTAAATCCTTGAGAAGTATTTTTAGCTTTTCCGATCGCTATTCTGAAAGTTTTATCGAATTTCTAATCTTCAGGTGGATTTGTTTGACGGTGAGCATTAGGGTCTACGTAAAATATAAAATACTTACGGAAAAAAATACGTTTGCAGTCTAGATAGACTAAATGTCGTAAAATGGTTTCCTAAAGTAAAACGTCAGTGTAGTGAGAAGCCGTAAAACAATTCGGGAGTGATAAACACTCATTTTTAACATTAGCACAAATACAAAAATTGCCGAAAAACTACAGATAAAATATTTTCTGCTGAAATACAAACAAATATTTGTTTGGCAAGTGTTGGGCGTATGTATCATAGTTTACTTATGAAGGAATTGTTATTTTCTATAAATTAATCTATCAATTCACTCAAAGCAGTGTTCCTCGTCAGGCTTCATTTCATTTCGCTCGGTTAGAATGGCTTTTCGTCGAGGGCTGTAATTAGGAAATAGGCTTTGAGCCTATTACAGGCGAAGCAGATTGAAATATGAAGCCTCTACTAGGTTGCATGGCTGGTTCGATCTGTAGTGTTAAGAATGACTTGCTTACCAAATTTCCTTCTTTTCCTTGATCGACAAGAATTTGGTCAAGCATCAGGGAGGGGCCACGAATGGGGAGGGGGAGTGCTGGGCGGACCTTGGGGGTTCCATGAACGGCTAACAATTGTTTCTGTACACGAAATTCCTTGCTTTCAGCTCAATCCGCAAGAATTTGTTGGTCAAGCCTCAGAGGGGGGCACATCGGAGCACTGGAGCCCTTTGCGGTATTTCATGGGAGATCCATGGCTGGGTCGATTTGTACTGCTAAGAATAACTATTGTACCAAATTTCGTACCAAATTTGTACATTTAGCTCTATCGGCTAGAATTGATGGTAAAGCATCAGGGAGGGGCAGAGTGGGGCTCTGGGGTATGGGGAAAAGATATTTCGTGAAGGCTCCATGATTCGATATGTACTGGTATGACTTGTATAAAGAAATTAACTCTTTTAGCTCGATCTGCAAGATTTTGTTGGTCAAGCCTCGGGAAGGGACACAGTGGGGCACTGGGGGACCTTTTGGGGGTATTTCACGGGGATTCCATTGCTGTTCGATTTGTACTGCTAAGAATTAATTGTGTACCAAATTTCATGCGTTCAGCTCAATTTGCAAAAATTTGTTGGTGAAGCCTCAAGAGAGCAGGCAGAGAGGAGGGGTGCTGGGGGCCCTTGTGGGATGTCTTATGGGGGTTCCATGAGGGTTTCCATGGGGGTTCCATGGGGGTTTAATTTGTGCTGCTAAAAATGACATGTGTACAAAATTTCATTCTTGTAGCTCGATCTACAAGAATTTGTTGGCCAAGCCTCAGGGAGGGGGTACAGGGGGTGTTTGGGGCTGGAGTCTCTGGGAGCCCTTGTGGGTATTTCATGGGGAGTTCTATGACTGGTTCGATTTGTACTGCTAAGAACGAATTGTGTAGCAAATTTCATGCTTTCAGCTCGAATTGGAAGAATTTGTTGGTCAAGCCTCAGGGAGAAGGCAGAGGGGGAGGGGCGCAGGGGCCTTTGGGGTCATTCGTGGGGTCCCACGGCTGATTTGATTGTGTACATGTTGCAGCTTTGATACATTGCTTTGTTACACTCCGTTAGACTTATGTAAAATTTGCAAAAAGTTTTGATTTAGGCTAGTTTGAAATAGTGGCCATGGTACAGAGATAGCTAGTTGTTTTAATTTTGAGGAACTAGTTTTGATATAGATAATAATTTTAAAAGGAAATAAAGTCGTTTACATCATTCACCAAGGTTAGATTTGACTAAACATAATAAATCATGCGTAAGGAAATAGGATACCCCAAAAAGCAAACACGTTTAAAAAATACCAGTTTGAATTCATGAGAGTTCACCGTTATTTATAATGTAAACAAAATTGTATTCAAAGTAAACTCTTTGCAGCTGTAGTCGACTATAGAAGACGTTTTGTTAACTCGTTGCTCAGTTAAACTCTATTCTAATTTAGTGCGGACGTAAGACAATTTTGTTATGACAAGCCTATGCCATAAATTGACCTTTATGTAGACAACTGTCCTTGAATTCCTATTTCTAAACAAGGACATTTCAAAGGACGGGAGTGGAGGGGGCCCAGCAGCAGAACTTTCTGCCCATGGTCGTGGCAAGCAAGGGGGGGGGGGGTATTTTTTTTTAAAAAGGGCCAAAAAAGTTAGTAGTTAATTTTATTTTTTTATATTTTTAATCTTTTCGTTTTTGTTTAAGATTTGGACTGCACGTTGGGGAAAAAATTGCGTGGGGAAAAAAGTTGCGATTGGGGCATAAAATAGCAGTGGAGCGTAATTGTGGTGAGGGCTTAAAATTGCCGAATTGCGCCCCCGTCCCCAACAAAAAATTTCTAGCCACAGCCGTCTTTCTGCCAGTGTCCGCGACATTAACTGTTCTAAGTAAAATTATCCGCATCTAATATATTTTTCTTCAGTGCTTTAACATTTTGGCTCTTCCGCCAGTGAAAAGTTCATTAAAATCAACATCAAGTGAAACATCAAAATCGGTTAACAATTTGCGAAACTGCAAGTTTGGGCAAATACGATCACAGAGCGGCCCTCCACTGACCTCGTCATATCGTCGCGTGTCAAGCTAATTTTACCACGGGGAGGGGGGGGGGGGGGCAAAGTATCAAATTGCGTTCCAGGGGAGCGCTAAATTGTCACCGGTTTTTACGCAAAGGGCATCCAGTCTAGTTACAGAAACAATTTTCGTCGGGCAACACCCTGCGAGAAAGGTCCATCATCTGGCAAAGAATCTCTAAAAAAAACTTAGCGAAAAATTTGTTCTTTTTTTTTCAGGTATGCCCCAACTTTTTGAAAATCTGCTTACACGTTTGCCCATGGTGTAAGCACTAACTATTAACTAAGTGTGAATTATTCTTTCCAATCGACCTTTTAGCTGCAAATCACTGCAGTGAGTAACAGCATTGTAGCCTGCTACCGGTTAAAATTTATAGATTTTGTTTGAGTTGTTTGTTGCAGCTAGCTCTATTCGTTTCTGAGAAGATACACGATGCAAATTATGTTTATTGTTGGAAGTTAATAAACCTCATATTCTTCCGTAGAAATTGGCAACAATGACTGCAACTTGATGCCATCCTCCAACGTGATTACGGTTCGTGCAGGGTATTGTTGGAGCGATGCAATGTGCAAAACCTTTTGGCCGCTACTGTACAACCCTTCCTCTCCTCACTATACACGGTCAAATGGCCAAGTGGAACGTGTAGTTCAGACGCTCAAGAAAGTTCTCCGAAAAGCTCAACAGGATGATCAAGACCTGTATAAAGTCCTCATGGAATTTCGAGCTACTCCATCTGCAGATTTAGAAGCTCCATCTAAGATGCTAATGGGTCGCCTCATCAGAACAACCCTGCCAACTACTAAAGTGCTTCTCGAACCAAAATTTGACTGCTCAAACTACAGAGAGGCATTGACTCGCCGCCAAAACAATCAGCACAACTCAGCTGACCTCCACACTAGAAGCCTAACACCCTTACAACAAGGAGACTAGTGTGGATGCAAAAGACCCAATCATCTCAGTGGACTAAAGGCAAGGTCATTCGCGTGGGCCTGCAACCAAGATCATATCAAGGATCAAGTCTTGTCGAGTGAGGAAGGGGAATACCAATGTAACCGACGATTCCTTCGTTTTAGGGGAACAACAGAACAAATACCAAGAAGGGAAGTAGAGGACACTGGCCCACCAATGGCTAACCGAATACAAGAAACACAAAAACACCTGGCATCGCCCAGGCAACCCCAAACAGTACGTATGAAACACGAACACCATCCACCAGTCAGGTGCTAAGGCAACCCTATTCAGAATCGGAAAAAAGTGTTCCAGGTTCCTTAACTGCAGGAAACGAAGAACAACGTCAGATCGTCTACACGACAAGAAGCGGAATGGCAGTGACCGAGCCTAGGCGATTTATCAACGAGTTTTGATTATGTTGTGAACTCTACTTGTTCTATCACTTTTATGATTAGTTAAAATTCCGTTCGATTAAGGAAGGAGACGTTATATGTGTGTATCCTATGATCACGCTCGTTACACCTTACTGGCGCTCAGTAAGGTGGCGCACTCTGTTGGTGGGTTTGGGAAATAATCAGAGTATGACAAGCTGTCATGAAACCTCAAAGCCTAAACGCACGAGTCCTTATTAATGTTAAAGTACAGTAGAATAAGCAAGCCCCCGAGGATCTAACCCTTACAAAACGCTTAAAAATGTTCAAATGAATTGTGGTTTGTACACAAAACTAAGCATATAATCGAGTTTTCGAGAGCAATTACTTGGATGAGCCAGAGACGCTACAATAATTTCTGCCTACTGCTAATAATTTCTTCCAAAATTTCATCCAAATCACAAAAAGCCATGAGCGTTATCATGTTTAAACAGACTAACACACTCGTAGACAAACAGGGATTTTCATAGGAAGAAAAAGAACATTTAAATTCATTGTGGCTGATGAAAAGTGCAGCAACTGCTTTTTACTTCGCAATTCGAAGTTGCTTCAGTGCTCTGCAAGGTTCGAAATCCATCATTTTCACCGTTTGGGCGACCCGACCGGTTCAATTTTTATCTTCCAACATGACTCTGCCCCAGTGAAACAGTGCTTTCGCATATATCGAATCTATATCAATTAAAAATTACTGTAAGATACAAATGTAAATTAGTGTCACTAATCGGTGAAATTTACCATTTATATTTGCTTCATGTTTGCTTCATGAATTATTACCGTTACGT
This sequence comes from Lithobius niger, assembly GCA_023313725.1. Classification (NCBI taxonomy): domain Eukaryota; kingdom Metazoa; phylum Arthropoda; class Chilopoda; order Lithobiomorpha; family Lithobiidae; genus Lithobius; species Lithobius niger. The sequence goes on from JAHWFP010031764.1 coordinate 85,592, forward strand.
TTTTTTCATTTTTTGAACAACCTAGTTTTCTCTGTACCGGCTTTTCCCAACAGTAATAAAGCTAACAGAAGGCATCGAAATCGGCCCACTATAAAGAAATTTGAGGAACTTAATTCGACCAAATTCTTACCCCAGCATCCTCTATAATTAACACATCGTATATACCCCCACGAGCAAATACGTATTTGGCAATTTCCTCGTCGCATCCACACGTCGGGCGTGCTGTATTATTGGCCTGAGACGTGCTCTCTGTCCAACAAATTCGCGATCTGGAACAAGAATGATATAAAGGTTATAAGACGGCAAAGAATTGTCTCCAAGTTGTATCGTGAGTTGAGTTACAGTCTGTCGCAATTAGCGACGCTAGGAGCAAGATCAGTATGTATTGACATGAGTAATGGTTTTATTTGACACATTTCAGATTATTAACAGAAACAATACAGCTAATGCATGAATCATAGTATTATTTATTATAGACAAAATTGGCCCCAGCTAAAGAAACACTTCAGTGGAGCCCTTTTTCAAAGAAGACCAAGATACCATAAATTCTTGTAATTCGAACCAGTGTAATTAACCCATTGTTAGGGCTGGAAGGATTGGCATTATAATTGACATAATTTATTGTCATGTTTTTGGAAACCATTTCACTTTCTATAAGAGATTCTAATTAAACCCATGTGAGCTTCCTATTCAAGATCCTACTAAGATCTTATTAGGAACCTAAAGAGGCTCTTATGCAAGATCTTCTAGGATCCTACACATGATCTTATAGGTTCCTGCACAAGATCCTACAGGACCGTGTAAGAACCTGTGCAAGATCCTGCAGGATCTTGCAGGATCCTAACAGGATCTTGCAGGATCCTAACAGGATCTTGCAGGATCCTGACAGGATCTTGGCAAGACCCAGTAGGATCCTACGCAAGACCATGCAGAATCCTACGCAAGATCCTGCAGGATCCTACGCAAGACCGTGCAGGATCCTACACTAGATCCTGCAGATGTATACAAGTTCCTGCAGAATCTTGCTGTGGAACTGCAGCAGCGCATTACCGCCTAAAACCTGCAGTATTTAAGTCTAAATTGGTATTTTTTTTTCTATTTTTCATCTCCCCAAAGTTTTTTCATTTTAAAAATAAGGATTAAACTCAACTGCTTTATTAGATATTACTCTCCTGTTACATTTGAATTCATCTTGATCTAAAATATGCTGTCAAATTTAATCAATCAAAGAGAGTTCACTAGGGCCACATCTACAAAACTGTTTATGATCAGGCAATGTAAAATAAAGAACTTCTTTCTCAAACAATTTTTTTTTTAATTGTTCGAATAATGAGCAGCTTCATTCCATGTGTTGGATATGTTGTAAGTTCCTGAAAGTTTTACTCGGTGTAGACAGAAACAAATTAATTAATAAGATCTTACTTTGATTAATTACAAGGTTTGCTGCTTACATAACAGCGCAAACAATGACAATTTAGTAACAGTACTTAGGTTGTCAGTCGTAATTACCTACAGTTCAACGATGCAGAAACCAAAACAATCCAAGTTTCACTCACAAATGGCGATTTTGAGTTTGGGTTGCAAGCTTATGAATATGCAAGAGACGGCTCAAAAGAAAATTGGAAAGCTTGTTCCCAGAACTGATTAGCAAGATTGGCAAGCACGAAAAAGTAATGTCACAAGCCAACTTTGCCGTCTGGGAGAAACAAGGGGGAGAATAAAAAACCCAAGGAAAAGCCGTTGAGTGTGGGAGCACAAGTGCAAATTTCTTGACTGTTTGCTTGAAGTTAAACCTGGACTTCTTTGTTTTGCACGTTGCTGAACTGTAAATTGATTCGTCTCCGTAACTCTAAAGCACTGGAATTCTGTCATTTTGCCATGGAAAATCTAGCTGTTTGTGCCATAACTATTTTTTTCTAGTCCAAAAACTGTTTTTGCGTGCTTTCATGAGCGCAATTTTATTGTAATTCATTTCCGTTGTAATGGTTTTTGCAGGGGGCTAGCTGATTTTTAGTGCATGAATCGGTACGTGGATCATAGACAGCGCCACATTCGGAATCATGGCAATTTTTGCTTCTCCTTGGCAAAGGAGTACTTTGCAAAATGAACAATGTACTCGAAATAAAGGAAAGGAATTCTACTGATAACTGTTCCAATATAAAAAAAATTGCACCGCGTGTTTACAACCTTGGCCAAGGTAACCAAAAAACAAGAGAGCTACACAGTTGCACCTTCAACCAAGGTTTCAACCACGGCAGGCTTCTCGTGAACTTGCTTTATCGTCACTTCGCCGACCGCTTAATTCCATCCAACATCGCTTAACTGCTTGGCACAACACGCAACTACATCCAGGGTCCTTGCAATATCCATGGAATCTGCATTGCTTTCAGGTAGGCGGGTCGAGGCAAGCCCCCGTTGTGTTGAAAATGCTTAAAGGAACATAAATCCCTGTTGGCTTTCCTGCATGACTCAGTTTTGCGATATTAGTTCAAACGTATGTAAATGTTGCCAACACATTCATTTTCTTGTTTTTTCTTGAATGAGAGGTGATTTGGCGACTAACTCTAACCAGTGTAAATGTTGCCAACTGCAATCTCATCGGGTGGCACAATATACCGGAAGGATTTATGTCCTTTTAAGAGCCAGTGTATTTTGTAGATTAACTCCAACGATGTAACTCGCGGGTTCACCAACTCTCCCTACCATTCCGGGTTTGTTCCCTATGGAACAGACTCCCTGCTAATGTTGTACAGGCACCTTCTGTCCTATGCTTCAAAAGACGCATAGACACCTACTTGCTTGGTGTCTTAGACCCGTACCACTACAAGAACTGGTAAACTCCTTCCCAATGACAAAAGCAATCGAGCTTCCTGTTGGTGTAGATTCAAGTTCAGGTTCAAGTGATTTAGAATATTAAAAAAAATATAAAAAATATATATTCGACTGTACTTAAAACTAGGGTCGAGTGGTATTTGCACGAGGAATACCACGTTGCATTAATACAAAATGGTGGGACCACGCCGAAGAATTTATGTGGTAATGCCACAATCAGTTGTATTAGCAAACCTAATACACCCCTAGATACGAGCAATCGAGAATTTTTTTCAAACAAAGTGCCATTTAAGCAGACATGATCTTCCCGAGTGTGAAACAAGTGGAAAGAAGTTCTCTAATAAATTGCACGAGGGAGGAAGATTCCCTCTGTAATCGCCCACCTCGGCAAGTAAGGTGAACTGCATTGACCTGCATAAAATGTGGGAGTATACATGATGAATTTAGTGATTCTTTGCTCTCATAGCATGTAGAATTATCGCTTATCAGTGATATTCCCTCTTCTCGTATTGAACTGCATAGAATTTATTGCTGAACTTCCTCGACTTCAGTTTTAGCCGTTGTTGATGAAATACAACAATGAAAAAAATACTTTCTCTTAAAAGTGATTTTATGTAATAAAACTTTCCTTACTCGTCATTTATAAGGTTTGCATGATTATAACTTTCATCACCGTCTCCAAATTTATCCTTCAAAGCGATACAGTATTGTAAACCTGGACTCAAAACAGCCAATTCTCTGCCTTTTGTATCTGGACCAATGTAAGCAAATCTAAAAGGGGAAAAAACATACAAGGGAAATTATTATTCTCGTACAAATTAATTTTTCTAATAGGATACTTTTTGTTGCCCATATGGAGTGTTTTAGACAGAGGTTACGCCTTTTAAAAAGTTGGGGCCCCCCCCCCCCCCCGCACCACAAAGGAAAAAAAGGTTTGCACTAAGAAAGGGCACAGAATTACAATTTTAACGGAAGATGTAAAGAAAGAAAGTCAGACACTTTATTTCCGATCCATGCATTAACATGACTAAATAACAGGTATCTAAAAAAAAACTAATGATGACCAGTTAGTATTGAGCTTGGAACCATGAAATAGTATGGCATTCCTCGAATGGCCTTTGTTTAGATATTCAGAATTGTATCTACCATTAGCATTAAAAAAAGAGGCGAGACAGGCCAACACTTGGGGCCCCGAAACATAGTCCAGGGCCCTCCGAATAGCAGGGTCATTAAAATAAACACGGAAATATTACATCAAAGTGGTCTGAAAACTAAATTCTTACGGCTGCCCCCAGGCGCCACGTAATGTGGTTACGGCCCTACGTATGTAATGTAGTTGCGGCACATCCTTATCATTACAAACTAAACGCGAAATGACTAAGCCCTGCCCTGCCCTTGTTTTTAAAGAACCAAGCAACACATTTAGGACCAAAATCTGGATTTTCTTTCGTTCCCTTTTTCTAGTAGCCTATTTTCTGTACTATTAAAGAACATGTTGAAGGATGCTTTCTTCCCATAGTTGGCTAGAGCCAGCCAGCTGCACAACCCGGTCATTGCATGCGTGTGGGCAGCCCCTGTATAAAAGCGTCCAGGCTAAGGGGTCCTGTCATTTTTTTCCTCCTTCTCAGTATGTCATGTGGTAGATAGGGAGGGTACAGTTAATGTACATTTCCTTCGAGCAACAGAAACAATTTTCAGCCGGCCGCCTCGAGGGCCAGGAAAATACTGTTTCTAGTTACCGTTCGGAAACGTACATTACCTGTGAAATTTTGCATTCACAGATGACCTCGTCAGTAATGGAGGCAGTGATAAGATTTGGCATGGAGTCCAATTTACCAATTAAGTTAACGGAGTTGAGTTCCGTCAAGTTTTGATGTGGCTTGTGACAAAAGGAACAGATTGTAGAGAGCAGATTGTTGCAGATTCGAGGCTGAGGGAGGCTATGAGAAACGTGAAAGTTTGTGCAGGTATAAGCATTGATTTCTGCAGGTATATGCAGAAGTCCAGTTGGGAAAGGAGATTTGTAGTGAAGTCTCGGTTGCAAAGTAGCCGAGTGCAGTTGATTTTGTTAAGAAGCCAATCGTCCACGTAGGCGCTTGCTGAGACTTGATTCTGGTGGAGGTGAGTTAGAGCTGGTTAAAGATGGGTGTGAAGATCCTTGGGGCCGCATTGAGCCCGAAGGGCAAGCATTGGAATTTGTAAACTACGCCGTCGAAGAGGAAGAGGTGGAGGACGGATGTGTGAAGGGGAACATGAAAGTAGGAGTTTGTGCTTCTCCTGCTTCTCCTGTCTTGTTTTACTAGACTGGCATTTACTTCTGCCGAAAGAGTTGGTAAGGATTCGGGAGCAAGCTTCCAAGGTGGTGGGATCACGAGTGGTGGTTTGCTTATAAATGATGGTCGATACCCTTGAAAGATGATTGAAAGGATGAACGGATCTAAAGTTATGAGGTTCCAGGCTGGCAGGAAATGTTGTAGTCGACATCCGACTGGACGGTTGTTGGATGGGTGGCGTCATCGGCTGCTGCGAGCCTTGCTTCTTGATCTTGGGGAGGAGTGGCGACTGCGGCAGTCAGGCATAGTGCTGCGGTAGGGTGGAGCTTAAGAGGATGGCTTAGGCTTTACTAGTTTCGGTTTCCGAGAGACGTCGAGGTGGGAACCGAGTTTAGGAATGAAGCTGCCAAAAAGCGTGTCGGATTCACAAATTAGCTGGTTCCGCAGGATATGGAGAGTTGAATAATACAGGTTTGATAAGGAGTTCAAAGCTGCTTCGCGTAGAAGAACCGTCGAGTTGAACAATGCTTTTGTAGGCCAATTGAAGGAGTGGAATGTGGTGAAAGAGGCTGTCTTCTAAAGTTGGTTGATGAGTTTAATGAGATGGTTTGCTTCACTGCGGCTGGATTCAGAAGATAGTTTCTTGCAAAGTGTGTTGTTGGCCACGTGGGTGACATCGGCTTGTGAGGCTGCGCGGAGGCCGATGGATGATCTTGTTGTCCTTAAGGATGGCAGAGGGATTATGATCGTTTTAGCAATGAACAGGGATGTTCCGACATCCATCTTCGTTTCGGCCGTGAGGAATTTATTTTCTTTATAGGTTTCAAAATTGGGTTGGTGGAGACACCGCCAAATAGTCGGAAGAACCAACTTTCGTGACCAGGGCATATTTGGGGGGGGGGGATCTTTATCCAGTTCGAGAGGTTCATCTCTGCCTAGGAGATATGCACCATTGCGTAGAAGGGTTGTGACAAGGCTGGTTGACTGCCCGAGCATCGTCCGCTTTGTGGCGAATTGGTCACGTTGACAATAGCTGAAGCAGGTGGCGAGGCCACGATGTTTTGTTGGTTCGGCAGCTTCTGGGGGTGGCTTGTAGAGGAAAACAGTTGGGATGGTTTCTGCAACTGTCTGTAAGAGATCTGCAAGAGGTATTATGTTTGATGGGTCATCGTCGATGTCAGTTGGGTCATCATTAAGTGGGCATGCCTGGGATCAGGAGATTGAGTAGACCAGCTTGCCGAGGGGCTTGAGCTCCAACGGAAGAGTCATTGAGGGCCAAAGGCCGTGCAGCCGTATTGAAATCCGAATCATCATCGGGAATGGCAGAGGGTACTAGCGATGGAACCGTTCGAGGCTGTGAACGGCTTGGTGGCTGCATGCTTGGTTGGCAGAAGACCGGGTTAGCCGATGATGGCTAACTGGGCAAATAGGACGTGCGCGTGCGCTTGGACGAAGAGTCAGACGATTGGAAATGGCATTACCGGAAGGATTTCGTTGAGGACGAAGTGATCCAATCCTGCGTATAGGAGAGGCTGTGGGAGGATGCTGGCAAAGCACGAGTGGTTGGACGCCTTTGTAGTGAAGTCTTTTATGGCTCTATCCATGAAGCGTGGATTTCGCCGGGCAAAAGTGTAGAGTAGTGACGAGAGGCCATTGAAGAGGTGTGGGAGTGTCAGGAAGAACACAAAGAAAGGTCAAGAGGAGTTTCTGCCGACGAAGTGTGAGATTTGGATGAGCGTGTTGAGAAAGCTGGCTGCAAGGAACTCGAGAAGCCACTGGGGAGAGCGGTGGAGAACATGGAAGCGAAGGCGCTGGTGCCGAAGTTAGAGGTGGCGAAGGCGAAGGGCTAACCACAACATCCAGGTCAGGTGGAGGACTCGCAGGGGAAGCAGAAGCCACCCTGGGCAAAGGGTCCTATCCCGTGGTTCTTGATCTGGCCATGAGCAAAGGCAATCTTCGATTGAGTAAGTCTTGAACCGGCCAGGCAAAGTAGACAAACAGAGGCGAAGATGGCAAAGAGGGCAAAGCTTGGGAAGAAGGAAAAGCGTGCCCGTACCGGAGCATGCTGGAGGAAAAAAATGACAGGCCACTTCGCCTGGACGTTATTGCAGAAAGGCGATGCACGCACATGCGCAGACCAGGTTCCACAGCTGGCCGACAAGTTTGAAACCTCCAGGGAAGAAAGTATCCTTTGGGCTAAGAATGCAAAAATTCACAGGTAATTTATGTTTATGAACAACAAACAGAAACGATGATGGCTGAAGTGATATCACCGTAGCTTTTAAGGAAGCGCTACGAATTACCTGACTTTAGCAGAATTTTTTTGGTTCTCTCTGCTTCGATTCTGCAGGCCCTGAAAGCACAAATAGAAAACTTTTGAGAGGTTTTGTAACGAAGAGGTTTTGTAAAAAGAGGCATATGGTGTTCACACATACTTCATAGCCGTAAAGGAATTATTTTTATTTCAGTAAATCTCTTGGAACCTTGTCTTCTGAAGCAAAATAAAGTACAAAAGAACGGTTTCACGACTTACTTGATCAACATGAAGACGTTCTGCATTCGCGCCAAGAGAAAATACAACTGAGTAAGCCATTCTTTCTTCAACTTGAATCATGAAGTCCAAATAGTCGGATGCACAAGTCGGATCACTGACAACTAATTTGCCAGAAATTTCTGTATGGCGCACTGGATATGCCTGCTCATCAGCCTGAAATACAGAAAAAATACTTTTATCAGCATTATCAAAGTCACCCGTTTTTTTTTTAATTAGGACTGTTTGGTTTTTTTTAATCATTGGGATTACCAAAACTTGAACAAACAAACTCCTGATCACAACTCAAGCTGTACGACTGAAGTCTTCATAGCATGTCCGGCAAGGCTTTAGTACGGCCTTGGAGAGATGATGGCGGCAAGTGCTCTGTCATCTCTGTGTGACATAAGCGGAAAGTATGCACAAGTGAGGTTTAGCCCACGCAGGGTAACAGTAAAGCACACGAAAAAGCCATGCCTACCCCTACTGATGATGCGTCACACTGAAGTTTCAGTGGGAGGCTTGGATTGTAATGCACGAGGACTCTTGCTTCAAGAAACGCTTCTTTAGCATCCTGCATTGCCTTAGAGCACTTTTTGTCCCAGTGCCATTCATTTTTAGATATAGTAATTTGTTCAGTGGCCCCAGTATGGAGGCCAGATGGGGAACAACTTTACCATACTAAATAGGATTTAAGCTCTAATACAGTTTTAGGCTCATGCTGTAACTTTATGCTATCTAGCACTTCAGGTCTGTTGGACACTCCATCTTTGTGAATCTTGGCTAGAGCCAGATATACGCTTTTGACTCAGTTTAGACTTCGACTTCTTTACATTAATAATGCTTTCCTGCAGTTCAGCACAGTTGTTTACCTTGCCCCTTCCAGCCGCTAGAATTTTGTCAAAAAATGGATTTGCCCGAGGTACAATAGACCAGGATGTGGGTTCCCTTATAAGAACGAACCCTGGCATTTTTCTCTTTCTCCCAACTGTTTTGGACCTCAAAGGTCACCAGTTACTGAGCCCTCAGCAACAGGATTCTCCAGCCGCATTTTATAAGAGTAAGTGGAATTTTGAAGGATTTTCGACTTAGCTGAATTTTAAAGGAGCTTCCCTCTTTAGAGACTAAGTCCGGTTTAGTGTCGAGAAAGGACCCATCTTATTCTAAGACCCCCCTTTCTTATTTCCCCTTGGTCCCAATTATTATAGGAGTGCTTTAATTAATATTATCGAGATTAACTGATTTTAAGGTGGGATAACCTTAACCCTAAATAACTGAATTAAATTGTTTCGGACCAAACATTTTGTGTGAACTTTGCTCGTTTATTATCTTATGTGCTGTTAGATTAGTTGCATTAGTGCCGGGGGTACGATTACCATCATCGTACCACTGTGTCTCCGTAAGGCCTTCCAATAAAGCCTTGTGGTCATTGTGGCTGAGTTGTGAGACAGCTCACCCTGGTTGCTGGAGGTTTGCGGATCTGGTCGAACCCCTGGAAAGGGGACCTTGGCAAAGTCCCCGCCAGGACTGCCGCCCAGGGTAGCGTGAGAGGCTACCATGCTCCTTCAGCAGCTATGGGAACTATTCTGGCCAATTCTGGACAATCTTTCGGCCCCTACGATGATCTGAGGTTTCCCGGATCGAATCCCCGGGTTGGAACCTCCCTTTACCAGATATTTCTTCTCCTCTAAAAGTCGAAATTGAGCAGTTTCAGCCATATAAGCATTAAGTTGCTTCAGCTGACTTAAGGCTCAAAAAAATTAATTAAAAAAAAAATATATATATATACATAAGAAATCACAAGAGATTTACAACATCTTGTTGCGTGAAAATTTTTAGCTGGGTGGTAACGTGACTTCCTTAATGAAGTCCATTGTAAGTACAGGCGCTGTTGGATGCAGAGTTATAAAAACTGGTGGGGTCAGGTATATCTTTTCTGTGTCAAAGTGGCATCAAATTACTTTTCTTTGTCTAGGAGAGGTAGAAACTAATTTGCTGACAGTGCCTCTAAAATTTTTCTCTGCCGACCAATGTGTTATGGTTGCCGACCAATTTGCAAGATAGCAATAAGCCTAACTTTTCAATTTAGAAGTGTGCCGAAGTGTGCCACAATTTAGGCCCAAACGATCGCGACGATCGAAACAATGTGGGCAGATTCAACCAAGCGTAGTGGTTTGCATCAGACGGCCAGAGAATTAGCCGTTTTAGGAGGACATTCATCATCAAACAACGATATTAATGTATTTGGAATCAGGGGTCGATTATGCTCAAGTGCCGTTAGGAGCGGACGCGTCCTTTGTTTGGGCGCTGTCCGGGTCTGCATCAAACCCGTTTCAGGCACCGCACATGGCAGCGTGGTAGCGCAGTGCGTGGCACCGAAATGGAAAAAAGTGGAGGTGGTACGGAAAGCCGACCAAGCGGCTGTGGTGAAGTAATCGACACTAGCTACGCATAAAGGTGTTTCGACGCTTTTGAATTGTTTGTTAGACCACCGGGTCCTCCGGTAACTATTTATTAGTGCTGCGGACATCGTCCCAGTCTGGGAAATGGCGGACTGGTGACCAGCAGCGCAGTCCGGGACAATGGCGGACGGGTGGCGAATTGGCGATTGTTTTCCATCCAAGAGAAGGTGTGCCATCAAGGAGGTTGTAATCGAGCAGTTTGTAGACACGACCGACTTCGTGTTTATTAACGGCATTTCGTTCAGTGTGTTGGCCAATGGAGTCGTGATGTGTTTGGATGGTGTTCAGTGTGTGACAGAGTGTGACGCATACAGTGTGCATCGGCTGTTCGTGAACACGATCGGCTTCGTTGTGTTGAACGCTGTTTAGATCAGACGGTGGAGCGTTAATTTTGTGTGGCGAAAGCGTGGTGTGTCTGTGCGTGGGAAAGTAGTTTTCTTATTTAAACTATTTTCTGGTGGCGTATCGTCTCTGTACAACACGGGCTGTTCGAATTAATACATTATTGGGTCCATGTCATAAAATATGGAAACACATGAAGCGTCGGCCGAGCGACGGGTCTGGACCAGCCGGTTAGGTTAGGAGTGTGGCATTTCCGAAAGCTTCACGTGAATGGCTGCCTTCGTGAAAGGGATACCCAGTTTGGGAGACGTGCTTAGTTTGCAGCATCTCCTACCTCTCGGGCCTTTCCACTCCAGTCGGGAATGGCTAGAAGTAGGCCAGTCAGTATTACATGTGCTCACAGAATGTCATATGTGTATTCTCTAGGATGGCAGGTTGTGTTACCTGTCCATGTTCCCAGGTGAAAGTTGGGGCAGGTCGGTTAGTTTTGTCGGTTTGTAATAGATTGTACCGATAAAGTGGTGTTTGCTGTTGTACGGTGACGTCAGGGTAGGTATGATTATGGCATGCAGGTCCTCACCTCGACGTCCAGGAAAGGGGGGGGGGGAATGTCAACCCCACCCTAGCCGTCTATTTTGACCATAGTGTGTCGCAGTTAAGAGTCTGTGTATGGTTGGTTACGAGTATTGTTTCCAAAATGGTTTATCATTGGAACACTGCTAGTTGTGTTTGATAGTTGGTGTTAGTCTAACACCTTGGGAAATGTGACAGTGATTCGAGGGCTGGCCTGATGCGCAGTACCCTTGAATCACAATACGACAGGGATGGAGAGATGGTAGATGCTCTCAAACTTGCCTGTTACTGTTCTTGGTGTGTTGTTGTGGAAGTTTAACTTTATGTAAGTCGTAGTCACATTATCGCTGCTCTCCCAGTCTTTTCTGCGTGAGGGCAGTTGATGGATCCCATAGTGCCAAAAAATCGTCAACCACTGGTATATCCAGGCGGTAGTCGATTACAACCCGAGCGCTAGACGAAGTGGTACATGTAGCAGTCACAGACCGCTGGTGAACATGGGTGTCGCAGTTATTAACTGCGGGCACGCCATATCATGCTTTGATATTTTATGTATAATGTATTAATTTTGATTGCAAGTTAATCTTAAAATTGAGATTAATTTAATCTTCCATTATTAATATAGTATTGGCAAGACAATCTTGAGTAAAGTTTTTTTTTTGTCGAAGCCTACTAAAGTAACGCTTCGTCAATTCCACACATTCAAGGGATATAGTTATACACTTTTGTCATACCCCAATCGATGAAACTTATATATCTATAAGCTTCATGTTTACGCTTAGTGGAAGTCAATTTGTTCTCTGCAATTGATAGTCGTTGGCCAAAGCATATGTTCCATGTAACTTGGGTTACGACTGTTGGTGATGCGATGCTTGGAATTTGTGGTAAAGCCAGTCGCATTCACTGTTCCCTGGCTGTGGATATTCTTAATTTTAACGAGTAAAAATTGGCGATTAAATGGTATGGATTTTAGTTAGTCATGTTGCGGCTAAAACTTCCTCCTAAGGAGTATGTTATTGGCGATGAATAATTGTTCAACATTGATAAGTGCTTACCACTTAGTTTCAGGATTTCATTATTCACGTTTTATAATTGGCAAAGTGACTCAGTTGGCAATTAAATATAAACCTCGTAATATTGCCAACCTTTTGGTAATTTTAGCCTTTATCTTATGTGGTCTTAATAGTTTGGAGTTATTGCACTTGCCACTCATTTTCAAGTGTCACTTTTCTTGTATTGAATTGTGGGCGAACCAGTGAGCAATTGACTTACGGCCCTGGTTGCTGACAGGCCGAAGACAGTAACACTTTACTTGGTATCAACCTGGAACTGACGTTTTACGGTTTTAGTGAAAATATTAGCCTAAAGACTCAGAAATTTGGTCATAGTGTAAAAATAAGATTTGGGATGTAGTGTAAAGTTTATTTGGGAAGTTTATTTACAGTGGCTTTTATAGCAGCATTGCCTGTGCATGGGTGAATTGACATGGTATTTACCTCTAGGCTACCATTATTGGTTGATGAATTTCTACGGTGTTTTTATGATCGGCGATGGACATGTTCTAACATTGCTCAGACTTGGTAGGGTGTGTTAATGACTAGGTGTTTTACGAACTCTGGGAAAATGTGATAGTGATTCAAGCATCCATGCAAAATCTACCATATCCTGGTATCTAGGATACACGACAAAGTCATTGTCATCCCACAAAATTCGTCAAATCATGTATTTTGTCTTATTTTCACCTAAAAACACGCATTTCATCAGGCAATCTCAATTTCAGACAATTTTACAAGCCAAATATCAGACACTTTGGTAGAATTTGCTTGTATGGATTCAAGGGATAGCTTGACACGCTGTACCCTTCAATGACAATGCGACGGGATTGGAGAGGGATCGGCAGCCCTGACAATAGCAGTTCGTTCGTTCTGGTGCATTGTAGGTGGAGTTTTATTTATGCTAGTCACAGTCACATTATCGCTGCATTCCCAGACGAAAGATAAATCTGGGCAAGATCAGTCGATGGGTCCAGTGGCGATTATACTCGAGAAGCTACCCAACTGGGAAAACTTCACCACATCGGTAGATTTGGAGGACGATGAGATATGTCGGCACTGGGGGCTGCCTCTTCGACACCAGCTCGGGCGGACAGACTGGTGAATCTACAGAACAATGTCACCTCACCAGGCTCACCTAGACGGGACGGCAGTGCGGATACAACAGGGTATGATGATGACGAGTCATCGCCTATATGCAGGAGGATGAACATTGTGCACGATCCTAACAGTGTGGTTTTGGGGTCTGCCACACAAATCTCCGACCAGGTATCGATGGGGACCGGCCGGACCCAGTCTGGACTGGAATCCTTAGCAATTAGTAGTGGCCAGGAGGGAGACAAGAACGAACAGGAATGCCCGGACTCGATCGTATCCCAGTCCAGGTCTAAGGCATGGAGCAGCGACTGCACACAGTCCGGGTCTCGGCTAACTTCGCAGTCTGGGTCACAGCCGAGTGTGGACAATCCCAGATCAACCTTGCAACCGCACATTCCAACTTTTGGTGGCCAAGGGGCGGGGCCGATCATTTACAACTGGCAGAACTGTGGACACTGAAGACGGCGGACCAGGTCGACTTCCCTTTAACAGCATCTGGGCAGCACACGCCCCCACACCCCACACGCCCCTACTCCCCTACACCATCACGCCGGTAGGTTGTGAAATGCGAGCGTGTCAAAGGAGGGTCATCCACGTGAGTCTCCAACGTGGTGGGGGAGCGTAACCGCGACTCTTTCTTACAGATCTATGAAGGAATGTGGAGAGGGTAGTTGGAGTGGTGCAGTGTTAGGACGGTTAGTGCATGACAACCTTCGCCATGGGAACCTTACGAGTTCGTTAGTTCTCTATTCGACCAGGGTCTGATGCAAGTGCTATCAAGGGTACAGGGCTGCCATCTATTCAGTGTTGGCAGTCGGGGAAACAAGGAGACATATATGTAATCACAGTGATGTCGCGAGTTACCCAGTCCTTTAGCGTACTGTGCCCTATGATGCGAAGACTGTGCCCTTAGGGGGACCCTCCATGCATTCTGCATTTCTGGTCTCTCCCCCTCCCCTCCCCTGTTGGGCGGTGGCGCGATGGCTCCCCGGAAACTTCACTTTTAACCCTTGAGACGGTTGAGACACCGACAACAGTTGCGGTGTCAACTTTCATGCCTTCATTGGAACCAGGATACTCGGAAAGGTTCTCTGCCCTCCGAGCGGTGAGGGCCTTCCTCACTTGACCCAAAACTGAAGTTGTAGGGACTTCGTACCGTGGAGACAGGCCACGAGTCCCACTGTTCGTAAAGCTCACCAACGATGGTTGGTACTTTACGCACGACCCTGCATCACCAGGGCTCTAAGGTAGAGCGATAGGCAGAGCTATCACAGGAGCACGTTGCTCTGGCACTCCTGCCGGGGTCGGTGTTACCACGCACGGAGTTCATACCATGGTAACATCTTGGGCGCTAGCAGCTGAAACGCCATTGGAGGAAAATACCGAAGCTGGTCGCTGGAGGAACTGCAATACTTTCATTGCCCATCACCTACAGTGTGTGGGGACCCCCTCGTCAGGTAACAGAGGGTATCAATTCTCCGCGGCAGGTAAAGTGGTGAAGTATTAAGGGAGGGGTTGTAGGTTATCTACCGGACCCTGAGGGATCTACAGTTGCTTACTGCGTTCACACATGTTCCACTTTGTGCGATTTCGGTAGGATGGTCTTGCAAAGGTGTGGGTTAGACGCCACCTAAAAAAGTCAGCATATATAAAATACAGGTACGTATTTAAGGCTAGCAGTAAAAACGGGGTTTTGCCCCTAAAAATAGTTTTTACTTGCCCTAAAATATTTACCTGTAGGAACCCACCCTCCACCCGCATCGAACCGTCTAGAACGGGGAGACAAACTGTGATAAGCGGGAATGGGGCACCACCTAGCGGCGGTCATGAGCCCCAGGGAGTGTCATTGCAAGGACCAGGAGAGTAGAAATTTCATGTTTGGGATGGGTAGCAATTCCAAAACTGGAAAGCATATATAAATACAGGTAAGTATTTTAGGCTAAGTAAAATCTATTTTTAGGGGTTAAACCCCGTATTTTTTCCCAATCAGTTGTGATGAAATATCGAGTAGCAGGAAACGTAAATAATGTGTTAAAAATTGGTGGAAATATTTTTGGTCGTGTTTCTACCAGAATTTAACTATTTTTCCACGTTTGTTGCTGGTGAAAACGTGGTGAATTTATACATAAATATTCCTGTGGCAGGAAGGCTGAAAAAATGTGTCAAGCCATAATCATTCATTAGAATCGAAATTCAAACAAAATGACGGTTATAAAAGTTATAAGAAAATGTTCTATATTTCTAAAAAACTTCTGTTCTGTAGAGATTCTATTCAAAGAATTCTATAGTTTCTAAAGAAGTTCTATTTCAAAAGAAATTGTGCGAGATTAATTGAAATGCGAATTGTGACAAACTAAAGTCCATTTTAACTCAAAAATCAGTTTTTTCCCATGTGGCCAAGTGACAAGTGCCAAAGTAAAATAATCGTGTTTTTTAAAGTTGCTGGTTTCAACTACACAACAATAAAGTGACAACAAATTTAAATTCAGGTGGAAATATGGTTCTTCAAAATATTTCAACCAATCTCCCATATTTCAAAGTTAAATAAACGCACCCATGCTTTCTGGAGGGGTGGGGGAGGGGGGGGGGGGCCAAGCTTCTCTTTATGCACTGATAGCGGCTTCTTTGTTTTCCTTTACGCAGCCGTGGCCCTTTTACTGCCTACATTCCCTAATGGCTACCGCCTACAAAACAGTCCAAACCACCTAAATACCGGATCGAATCCAACGACGGACATGGGGAAAGTTCACATGAAGTCATGGTGGCAATTAACTTTGTCATGAATGTCACAGTCTTTCGACATGCCACATCACCGCTTAGGCAATTTGAATATTATGATGCATATTAAAGTTCATTTGGCAATTGAACAATCAATCCCTTTTCTCCATCTTACGCAAAAAGAACATTTTGGCGGCCCTGTGATGTCCTAGGCGGGGACACACCTTAGCCCAGCGTGGGCACCAATGGTAATAAACACACGGACTACCAGAGTGTAGGCTACAGCTGATAAGACAGCGAACTTCCTGTTTACTTCTCTTTAAATACAATTATAACAGGAAGTCATGTGATGCAACTTAATACAATATATAATTATAGAAGACCCTATTAGTAGTTAAAGGGGTATCTTGGTAGGGTTAACATATTGACATGAAATAAAATCCTTTCAAAAGTTTATCGTTATGTGAACCATGGTTGGCCTGACAAATGCGAAATTCCCGATCTGTTACCGTACTTCACACGTCGTGCTGAAATCTCTGTCGAAAACGAAACCTTATTTTGGGGGTATAGAGTCCTGGTGCCGACGGCCTTGCGGAGACAAATCTTGAAAGATCTACACAGTGCTCACTTAGGCATAGTTAAATTGAAAAGTTTAGCTAGACAAAAAGTCTGGTGGCCTAAGATTGACTCTGACATTGAAAATAAAGTCAAATCATGCCAAAATTGTCAAGAGTATAAAGATACTCAAACGTCAGGTCCTAAGCATACGTGGGAATATCCACTAAAACCCAACAATCGCTTACACGCTGATTTTTTGGGCCCGATGGACAATTACATGTTTTTCATTCTTGTAGACGCACATTCTAAAATTCCTTTTGTGCATAAAATGAAGTCAACAACGTCCGCGCGTGTCATTGACGTTTTAAACAATCATATAGCTTTATATGGTTTAATGGACAGCTTAGTTACGGACAATGCTGCCCAATTTTTGTCAGCAGAATTCCAAAATTGGTTAAAATCCAACGGAATTAGGCACATGACCGGGCCAAGTTTTGCGCCTTGGACCAACGGTTTGGCTGAGGTATACGTCCGTAATTTCAAGAGAGTCTACAAGGCCGCGCGGCGACAGGGGTCTACTATTCAAGAGAGTATAAATTCTTACTTGTTATCAGCACGAATCACTATCTCCGCTACCACGCAAGCAACACCCGGAAAATTATATTTTAACCGAGAATTAAAGTCTCGGCTGGATTTATTGTTCCCTGACCCTATTGCAGCCGTACGCCGTAAACAATTAAAACAAGTACAGAGCACCCACCATCGTGAGTTGAAAACGTATCAAATAGGTGAGAAGGTTTGGTATCGTGACTTTTCAACGACAAATGATAGGCTATGGTCAGTCGGTATGGTTAACCAAAAATGTGAAAATCAGTCCTATACTATCGTTGATACTAACGGTAATACGATTCGCAAACATCGCGAACAGCTAAGGTTACATACCGCGGAAAATGATTATCCAGAACAGCCTCCGCACTTGTTTCGACGGCGAAAAGCAGTAATTCTTTCGTGAATAATAATGAGCAACATCACTCAAATTTCAAACGCATGTCTTTTGGCGGCAAACAACGTGAAAAGCCAAGTTTCGCTGACGTAGTTCCTGAGCGTCGATCGCTCGGCCAATCCAGAAAGTCAATTTCTGTTACTGAGGGAAAAATTCCACCAATCGAACAGCTTGCAAAATCACCTGAGAATTTACATCGCAAGTCACCAGGTGGCAGGAAATCCCCAGCGAAATTACCCCACACACACGAAGTGGATGAGTCTGCTAACGTAAATAACCAATCACCTTTGGCTACTACCAGCGCCCCTCTTGAAGGAAATTCTAAGCCAGGAAGGTCACAATCTCCATCGATTATTACGTCACCAGCCACTAAGCAATCACCACCGAAGCCAGGTCATGCTAACAAAAAAGCGAAACCGAATCCCAATAAACGCAAAGTTGTGCTTTCACCAACACAGGTTGACATTGCAGCGCAGCTTCAAAATGCTCATCGTTCAAAGAGACTGCGTAGAGCTCCAGACAAGCTCAATTTGTAGTTTTTTTGCAAAATTACCATTTGGCTACAACTTCTTCGTTTTTTTTTGTTGTAATCCGTTATATGTGAATTAAATGATAGTTCTTTTTAAACTGTAGCGAGTAACGCTAAAACGTTTTGTCCCCTAGTTGTTCGTGCAGAGAATCGGCTCTGTTAATTTTAAAAATGTCCACCTTTAAAATTAGGTAAAAATGTAAGTGTATTTTGTTGTTCGTGTGAAAAATTGATTTCACGATTTTATCCTCTTTGTATCTTTTTTGTCTTTTCATGTACCTAAACACTTCCGACATCGGAGCAAAAAATTGCTTGGAGCCGCAATTCCCACTCCGGTGAAGCCTAATCCAAAGCAACGCTGTCCACAGCAACGCTGTAGCGTTTCAGCTGCAGAAATGGTTGCTGCAAAAAGAAAATTAACCAAAAAAGGCTACGAAAATTAAAACAACAACATTGAAATTTATTGTAAAAATTGCTCCAGAAAGCAAAACAGAAATTTAAAACTGGCAAGTTTTCAGCCAGTTTATTAATGTTTAATTTTTTGCTTAATCATGTAAATCTTCAGTTCTTTATTTTTGTAAAACAGCTTTCAAAAATAGTGTTTAGTTTTTCCTCGAAAGCGAAAAATTATGTATCTTTCTTTAAAAATAGGTAGTGCACTAAAAAATACATCTTGCCTTCGTAATCATGATTTTATTTCCAGCTAGGCTTAGATTATTTTTTTTTCTGTTTTTTTTTTCGCTCGCTCGCTTCGAGTTGAGGGTTCACGGTGGTTTTATAATCACCAATCACTCGGATTTGACCATCCGCTTTGTGAACTATGACGATCGGCGTAGACCACTGAGAAGTTTCCACAGGCTCTAGAATTCCAAGGCCAACCAATCTACGAATTTCTTGGTTAACCTTTTCTTTGAGTGCTAACGGAACCGGTCTTACACGACTGTACACAGGCTTGGCATCAGGTTTTAAATGAATTTTGGCTTTAAAATTCTTAAACTTACCCATGCCTTCAGAAAATAGCTCCGGGAAACCCTTCACTATTTCGGAAGTGTCAACTGGCGTAATGCTAGTTTTAATTTTCTTAACACTTTTCTTAGGTTTCACTTTCGTTTGTAGGTCGTAAAAAGGATGGAAATTAACTCGAAAAATAGAAAGCCAATCCTTTCCCATTAATGCAGGTTTATATAATTTTGAAACTAAAGCATCCAAATGTTCGATTTGACCTTGAACTTCAACCTTCAGACTTACAGTGTAAATCGTGTTCTCAATTCCATCAGTGTATGAGTGTATCGAGTACGGACTGAGTTTTAAAGGACAGTCCGCAAAATATTTTTGATGCCACTCAATAGGGATAATGGATGCATCTGCCCCGGAATCAAGTTCCATTTCTAGCTTGACACCATTTAGGCAGACTGGCATTTTCCATTTATAGATTTTCATAGAATTAACTACTACTATTATTTTGTTGGTTTGTAGGGGAATTGAAATCTGGTCCGCAGCCTGACTCAGTCCAAGAGTATTATTTTTCAGTACAAGATAGTCGTTGTCTGAATCGTTATCAGACCCGGAACCAGACTCTGAATTTTCGGCTTCAACATCCTGGCCTTCTTCACTATCACTTTCGCTATCGCGTTCAAGTTTGTAGACGCGTTTTTTGTAGCTATACTTTTGTTTAGTGTTCGGCCTAGCCTTAAAATTTGTGCTAGAACTTGCCTTAGGGTGGTCGAGTGATTTTAAAGTTCTATTCGAATGACTAGCTTTTCGGCACACGGCTTTTAAATGGCCGACAGTGTGGCAACGGCCACA